>JAWZYV010013293.1:0-167089 GCA_038373885.1 Cheiracanthium punctorium
TTTTGGCAATTGTTTAAACTAACCTGTTGGATATAAGAGGTGGGGTTTCAAGTAACAGATAGGGATTTAATGCGGGATTTTCATCACATGCCTTGTGAGGCTAGGAAAAGGTGGGGACTTGTTTGCCCAATTTTCTTTTTTTTTACTTTTTGATAGGATAAATATTTTTTTATATTTTTTCTTTTTGCTGCAGCAGAGCCTTTTAACTTAAGTTCTTGGATCCAATCAAACTACCTTTGTCATGACAATTTTATTTAAGCATTTCCTTTTTCTTTTTTTTTGTTTGATTTTCAAGGGCTAATAATTGGGTAATTAAAGCATTCAAGTATTTTTTTGTTCCTGTGCAATTCTACCACGCGCTGTAAAACCCCTGCGCAGTGTTTACTTACTTTTCATTTCTTTTACTGATGTCGCGAGGCCACTAGCTGTTTACCCCTGTTATTTGTTAAATAAAATTTTGTGATTTGGTGATCTAATACGATGTCTCTGTGTTTATTTTACCACTTTTCTAACACACACTTCAGGCAAGGCTGAGATCATTGGGTTATTTTCTACACTTTCGGACACAACGCATGGTAAAAATCTTATTCTGATTTTGGTAACTTGCTCAATTTTAAAAATCAAATTTTTTTTAACTAATCTAAACTTTCACGGCAGTAGTAAGTAGAATACTACAATATTAAATGCAGATGTCAAATTTCAAACATTTTGAATCCTTTATTCTATCTAAACATAAATCACTTTTATTAGCATTTTTCATTCCCTGGAGGCCAGAGGAGAAAAAAAAAAAAAAAAAAAAAAAAACCAAAATCCTGCCAAGAAATTTTTACATATGAAAATTAAATATTTTGGAGATATTTTTCCTGACCTATTTTGCATTTTCTAGACTCTCCTGGCCTATTTTCTATAATCCTGACTTTCCTGATTGGTAGACACCCTGAACATAAAGCAAGTAAGGGACAGTTGAATTACCTCTGGTTTCATGTGAGTATCCCCATCTAATGGTGTTGCAAACTGACACAATTTGTCTGTTTTTATCTTCATTACAACTGAAAGACACAAATACATACATTATTTCATACTTATGAAGAAATATTTTTAAAGTTTTATTAACAGGCAGGGATCAAAATTTGACAGTCAAAAAAATTTAGGTAAATTATTCAAAAATGAGTAAATGTGAACCCTGCAAGGTGTAAAATAATTATATTCAAAACTTTCACACAAATTTTACACTTATGTTAGAAAAAATAACAGTTTTAGGATTCTTTTACAGTTGACTGGGTGTCTTGCAATAATATATATCTATCTATATATGGTGATTCACATTGATTAAGGCAAAAATAAAGCATACCTGTGAACACTGTAATTAATTTTGATAAATCCAATTTGCCACAAAATTAGTTATCATGGGGCGAGATTCAAATGCACCAGAATTTGAACATTTTCTCGCACAAGCGGAGAAAATTTCAAATAAAAGAAAAGTTTCCTATTCAAATGAAACCAGTTAAAAGCTTTTTGATCAAGTCACAAAGCGAACACTCTTGACCATTATGTCTAATTCGAATGTTTTTCCGTCTCTTTAGCTGTAGGTCGAGAGAGGTTAGCAGCTGGATACCAGATTATCTTAAATTACAAGGAAATGCAATGAAATTTCAGTAAACAGCAGTTCTATTAAAGATTCTTAGTAGTTCGCAAAACTTTTAATTATTTTAGATAGTTTTGCAAGAAAAGATTCAGCTGAAATGAGTTCGGGCTAGAGCCTACACATTATCCAAATGAAACTAGATCAGGTAGTGCCATCTTCTAATCACAATGTGAAATTTTGTTTTTTCAGAAATAGAATTTACTAATTGAAATGATACTTGTTTATTTTTTTCATGCTAATTATTAAAAATATATGCTGGTCTAAACTGGTTAAAAGTGCTTTTTGTCATATGTTATTTGATGACATATAAAATATGACTTGTAATCTTTGAAAAAATACTTAATTTAATGAAAAAAAGAAAATCACATCAATATATAAAAAATTAAGAAAATAAAGTTTAGAATAAAATTTTTGTAATTAAAATTACACATATTGAAAAGTAATAAGTGAAAACTACTAGGAAAATTAAAAAAATAAATATTTAAAAAGAAAACTTTAGTTTTTTTGTTAACTATCACTCATTTGGGGGGGGGGGGGGGAAAGAAACATTTTTGACACAGTTTTTTTAGAGTAATTGTAAGTAAAAATCTTTTAAAGTGTAAACGAACTGTATACATACATACATACATACATATATATATATATATATATACATACAAGGTGTCCAAAAAGGTGCTAATGGGTTTTAATTCTTTATTTATTAGAGATTAGTGGGCAGTGTAAACTGAAAAATGTTCAAAATAAGGTCAAATAATACTCTGTCAAGAAATTCTCGTTAATTTTCAAAAAGATTATGCTTTTTTAATTTTTATACAACCTCTGTACAAAAAATTTTCTAATAAGTAAAATGTGCACCATACAATAGTGTGTCGTGCTCGTAGCGTACAACCCATTAAGGGTGCTTGTAGCATACATCTTCCCCGTAACCTGTTTTTCGTTTTCACCACAGCAAATCCGACTAAATGTAGACCTGCTTTAGTAGCGGCCATTTTAGTCCACAAGATCGTAGTTTAGAAAACAATAATGTATGGGGGGGAAAAAACACCTTCCTTAGCAAGAAAATTGAGTTGCTGGTTATCCTATTGAAAGCAATGAGGATTTTGGACGTACTGATCGTTTAACGTTGTTGTTCTCTTGTTTAAAGCTGTGTAAGCAATCTGTGCACATAATGTATTATACTAGAAACCTCTTAAAATGATAAAAAAGCATAATTTTAAAATATATTGCTATTAAACTATTAATTTTTCTATCTGTAAAAATGCCTTTGTCTTGCTGCGTTCCCAGCTGAAAGTCAAGCTATAAGAAAGAAGAACAAAAGCATACAAGCATTGGCAGTTTTGAAAAATAAAAGTGAAAAATAATTCTGCATTGGAAATTCACAATCGCGAATTACAGGGCTCGAGCCCGTCTCATTTTAGTAGCATAGAATTATACACTTAGAAGCGAAAAACCTACCGCTGTGTGACCAGTTTTTTTTTTTTTTTTTTTTTCCCCAGGAGTGGGAGACCTATTCTGGGAATCAACACTGGTCAGAGAAGGGGTACGTTTTCCTTGGTTTGCTTATTTTCAATAATGACCAAAATGATGAAGTGGTACAGAAACCGAAAGCACTTATGTGAATACAATAATATTATGGGAGGTGTTGATAGAGTGAATCAACATGGAGCGAACACAATTTTAAATTTTAAACATGGGTTTAAAATTTAAAATCAGCTGTAATGAAGGAACGACCAGACTCTAGTAAAATGCTCTGTCATACTAATGTTTATTAATTATTAATAATGTTCAGTGGCACACCCAGGATTTTGGCTTAAGGGGGACTAGGGTTACAAATACTTTATTGAAAAACAATATTTTGAATTCGGTTACAGTGACTTCGATTATAGTTATAACTCCCTTATAACGTCAAAATTTTCTGTATCCATTGCCCGTAGAACACAAGCCCACTATCAACGTACCATGTTATAAAGTCATAAACAATTATCTGATATTTTCATTGACACTGTAACCAAAAAATTACTGTATTAAACATTATTGTAAAAAATTACTGTAGTACATGTGTCACACTAACTGCAAATATTTAAAAACCAACTTCCTTTTTTAAAAGTATTTTAAGACAATTTTTAAAACATTTAAAGACAATTTTTAAAACATAAAATATTTTAATTCTTTTGTAACAATGTTCCAAGCTTTTCAGATCTAAATCTTCGGGGATGGGGGTCTAGGCTTGGGGGAGGGGTAGTTCAGATCTAAATCTTCAGTTCGCTTTAGGGGGGCTTTAGCCCCCATAGCACCTCCGTGGGTGCACCCATGATACTGTTAATTATTACTTTATTAATTATTCAGTTGTTACTCCGTTAATTGCATTTGTTAAACAAGTTATTATAAATTGATTAATATATTCATTATTTTTATACCATATCATCCCTTCCTTGGTACTTGAAAGTGTCCGCCACTGCACCGATATTAACAAGTATTTAAAATTTTTGTAATGTACCGCCTGAGACTTTCATGAATCTAATAATGCGCAATTGTCTTATGGTTATTTGATAAAAAACAAATATATATATATAAGGAATTTTGAGCTAACCAATGTTTTTTCCTAAGCCTTTCCCTCTCCTCATTCATATCGCAAAAACACTTTTTTTTTTTTTTTTTTTTTTGTGTCTGAGAGACCTTTTGTTTTACTTTAATGTTTTATTTTAAACACTTCATTATAATTAGGAATTGGCCGTAAAACAGTTCCTTAAATAAAAACAAAATTTACAATGACTGTTTGCTTGACTTGATTTAACCTTATTTGTTGAAAATAAGTAGTAATAATGAAATCTACGATTTTGTGGACTAAAATGGCCGCTACTAAAGTAGATCTATATTTAGCCTGATTTGCGTTTTTATTTCTTCTTTTCAATCATTACTGTGGTGAAAGCAGGTGGCAGGGAAGATATACGCTACGAGCACCCTTGTTGGGTGTACATTATGAGCACGTACGCTACGAGCACGGAACCTACACTAGTGAGGTGATGTACCAAATTTTAGCCTCTCATCATATGAAGTCACAGAGATATCTTTAAAGAAAGATGATCGCGGACTATATATGATTTTGTATACAAACGTTTATTCCTCGAGTGAAAAAAAAATTTCTTTCATAAATTCTATACGACCCCTGAAATGTGATCATTCAACATGATTTTTTCCCCCTTGAGTCATTGAAAAATGGTTTAAGTCAGCATTATATTTATCTTCCCATCTCTAACCATTTTAAGGTATAGTTCTCAAATTTTACATATCACCTCTTTAGTGTACGAACATATTTTACTAATTGGAAATTGTTTCGTACAGGGGTCGTATAAAAATTTAAAAAGTAACTTTTTGAAAATGAATGAGAGGAATTATTTCTTAATTTCTTAACGGAGTATTATTTCCGACCTTATTTTGAAATTTTTTACAATTTACACTGCCCACTTATCTCAAATAGATAAAGAATTAAAAGCCCGTTACCACCTTTTCGGGACAACCCTGTGTGTATATATATATATATATATACACACAGTAGAGTCTCGCTTATCCGACATTACGTGTTATCCAACGCCAGGCGAAGCAACAGCAGCTGCAAAATCTATGTTTGATCCAGTACAGAGATGACTTTTCTTTTTTTTAATCCGAAAAATTCTATAATGGTCATGTTTTGATTTTTACACCTTCACTCTACAACGAAAAAAACACTTCCATCGCCTTTCCTTCCTACCCTCCCCCCCCCCCTTTTTCGATATCCTGTACCCTTAAATTCAGAAAAAGATAATTATGGAAGTTCATTTTTTCCATTGTTTTCATGTATTTTTAGAGCATGATTATGATGCAAGATAATAATGTGTAATATAACATAAGTGTGTATAATGTTTAAGAGGCTTTTTCTTGACTCCTCCCTATTATCCGACATTGAGCCGGCCCGTTTATGCCGGATAAACGAGACTCTACTGTATATATAAAACAGCAAAACTTACATAGTATGGATATCCTATTAATCCTTCAAGCAAGTGATAGCACATAACAAAAAGAACATTTTTTTAAAAAAAGGAATAAAAATGGTAACAACAGGACACAGATGCTGTAAGAAAACAAAGCTATTAAAGCTAAAAAAAAGTTTGGTTAAATATAACCAGTGATATCTCGTAGGACTAAGACTAACGAGAATAACCCCCCCCACACACACACACACACCACCACCACCACCACCAAAAAAAAAATAAATAAAGATGTGGAAGTTGGAATGGAAAATTGAAATAGGACCCCACTCCATTATCAAGTGCCATGTGTTCATATTTCAGTTTAATGGAATAACAAAAAATAGCTAGGTTTCTGCAGGTTACATGGCAAAAAGAATCATAAAAGTAACCCAGGGGCACGACCATAGCTAATGAAGAAAAAACAAACGTGGTAAATATCCAAACATGGAAGAAAAAGCTCAGAGATGATGCCAATACTTGGGGGGGGGGGGGGGGGGAAAGGTGATACCAACATAGAATTTTAAGGGACAAAAATAAGCAGCAAGATAAAAGGAGTAAAAAAGAGAAAAAATTAAACAACCAAATGATATTGTAATCAGGAACATTGTAGTTAAAAAGAGAGAATATATAATAAACAGAAAATGGGAGGAGAGGAAGTGTAAAATACTAAAAATCTATTAAAGCAACCCAATGAGCAACAAAGTACAGGCTTAAATAGCTAAAGAGCACAAAAGGAATATATATATATATATATAAAATAATTAATTAAAATTAAAATAAATAAAATAATATTTTAAATTATTAATAATAATAGCAATGTGGTAGGTAACAAAAAATTAATACTATTTATATGTAAATAATTAAGTTATTAGTGTGTATACTACTCAATAATATATTTGTAACAACCTGGTCGCAGAAACCGTGCGACACAGCGACGTTTGTCGCAGATTCTTGAGAAGGCCTGCAGACAATTTCAAGAGTTCATATCGAACGATCTCGCCGACTGCACCCAGTGATTTAATCAAATCTTTTCCATCCTTTTTGTGAATATGAGGTGTTCAAATGTGATATTGGTAATATTACTGTAATATTTAAGTGTGTTTGCAATTTTTTTCAAATAATAAGTTGTTTCAATAAGTTTTTTACAATAAGTATTTGTACAGTAACCTTGCAATCTCTAAATGAATAGTGCACTTTAATAATAGTGCATTAATGGTAATAGTTTCACTTTTGAGTCACGTTATTAATTGTATTTCTTAAAATTCATCTTTAAATAATTTTTATGATATCTGCTTAATTCATTTTATTTATCGTTTTATATTTAAAAAGTCAGTTTTCCTTATATTACAAGTTTGTTGCCCTATTTTTTTTTTCTTTTCTCTTTTCCCTTCCATTCTTTTAAGCTAAGCCCCTGTGTGTTCACATAATTTAAGTTTTATTTTATTTTATTTTCTAATATTTTGGCAATGTTTCGGCACTTTACTGGCCTAGGTGCTGTTTCGGTCAATTCTCATTTTTTTTTGTTTGTTTCGAATAACGCACGCTTCAAATTCTCCGCCATCTTGAAACCATCCGCCATTTTCAGGGAAGAGCAATGCTTTGCACACGAACTCCTTTTTCATGCCCGTTTCCCTCTGGAAGTTTCTCGAAGGATGCCAACGTGCTGGCGATCGCTGATTGGCCGAGAGGGCCGCACGCTCGGTAGCGTGGCTTGGTGCGGGGGACGCGATCAGTCAGTTGAGCTTGGGAGTCGTGGTGAGGCTAACGTATGTGAAGACCGGCTCTAAAATTTCATGGGGTCCCTCCCCGAGATGAAATGGCAAAGATGACGAGCCCTGAATAGAGGGAAAAACATGATATTTAGCAACATCGTAGACTAGTGGGCCAGTTGGCAGATACCAGCAAATTGGAGCTATGGAGTGCTGATTCTTAAACCGAATTCTGTGCAGTTTATTGGATCCGGGAGCGACTGATCCCAGGGTGGCCATGGCATGCGTCGACTGACAGCGGGAAGGTTCTCTTCATCGATGACCCTCTCAAGGTGAAATTTTCCCTTTTTCTTTTGGGTGAGCTATCCTTGTCTACGCCTGAGATATGAGTGCCAGTTCCTTTCTCACCACCTGCCCCTACTGAAGGACCTGTCACCAACACAACTTTAAACACCGAGGATGCCGGAAGGTCCGATATCAACGATTCCTTTAATTTTCCATAGACTTGCTTTGCATGTATCTGCTGAACTGAGCTATTTCAAATTGCATGCTGAGCACTGCTCCACGTTTTTGTGCCATTTCAAGCGCGGGCTTCATGCCCTACTACCCCTTAATGTTGTTTTTTCTTAGTAGTCCGTCCCCTCCTTTTTTCTTTTCTTTTTTTTTTTGTAATATTTTAGCTGCTCTTTAATCCTTTTTTTTATTTTCTTTTTACAAAAAACGTCAAAACTTTTTTTTTTTTTTTTTTTTTTGCAAGAATGTATTTAGTGCCAAAAGTATTATTTTTAGTGCTATTTCTAATTTTCATGTGTAAACAATCTTTTCAATAACCTTTAGAGAGACCTCTCATAAAATTTTGTATAATCTTGTAGTCTCTACCACTTCTGAAATCTTAAACTTTGGCAAATGCAGATCAGTATCTCAGTTAAGTAATATGTGTGTTAGTGGGCAAAATAATGTACTAGTGCTTGAGACTGTTGCTGCTATTAAATTGTATGTGTTATGAGCAATCTACCCGATTTTACAGTTTAATTTAAAAGTGTATTTGAGTAACATGTTGACATTGGATACTGGCTCAAGCAGCTAATTTAAATGTGATGCATTCTCTTACCTTTTTTGTTCAACCATTTTGTTGCCCAAGATCTAGAAATATTAAGTTTATTTAAAATGTGTAAGCCATGAGTAAATTTGCAGCCGAATACAATGTAATTTTTGTTCTCACGATCTTGGTTTCAATAGATAATTTCTATTCAGCAGCTGTGCCATTTGTTTATAGAGCTCATTAAGTTTTATATCCTATGTTTCCAGATTTTTAAATAAATGTGATTTATTCTTGCAAAAATGTCTCATTATTGTGTATGCATGTTTCTCCCACACCAAGTTCCTTTTCAGCTGAGGCCCCTCCGACCGTAACCTGGGGTTCGTTTTACGTCTTGGTGCCTTGCAGTTACTTAACTTATCACACAACGCAAATCTTTTTTTTTTTTTTTTTTTTTTTCCCCCTAACATCTTAAATTTCTTTATTTGCAACACAGCAAATAATCATATTTTGATTCATTGCAAGCCATCTGCTATTTTTTGTAGCAATAGTTAAAATTATTACTTATTTTTGATAAATAATGATTGTTGCCCTAAATATTTCTTAACCTTTTGGGTGAGTTTTTATTTTTCAACTAAGTCTTGAAATTTTGTTGCATTAAAATATAAAACGCGTTCATAAAATTCATTAAAACGCTATTTGGAAAAAGTGAATTGGCAGAAGATATTTGTTGGCCAGTACTTCACATAACATTTTACAAAACAAAAAAAAAAGTATGTGTGTGAGGGGGGGGGGGGGGGGAGATTCTAAAACTGGAACTTGAAATTATAGGCAAAATGAATGCTCTAAATTGTGCAAATGCTGCATATTTGACCTAGGTGAATGAGCTGATTTAAATATGCATTTATGGGTAACCTGACACGTGCCAGCAGTTTACCTTGCAGACTATTTTTGTATTTTTAATTACCTTGCAGACTATTTTTGTATTTTTAATTACCTTGCAGACTAGTCAATGGAACAGGAATGCACATCAAGTTTATACATACTAATGCTATTGATTGTGAAGTTTGAACCGGAACTGCAGGCAATAAAATAATTTTAATTCCACTTATAAAATATTCTGGTACTATTTTACCATATCCTTACAAAAAACTCAATTTCCAAATATACCTGCATCAGTGGTACGCCTCAGCAAGTAGAATTGGATCATTAAACTTTTTAAGATTTTGTAACTCCAAACATAATAGGCCTTTAGCCGATGACAGATCCAGGCTCAATTTTCGGAGGGGGCCCACTATAATTTTTAGATTAACTTAAATTGTTCAAAATGCAAACTGAATGTGTGAAATCCAAGGTCGGTAGAAGGAGATGATCCTATGACCCACTCGCTGGAGTTGCCTTTGCATTTAGCAAAATATAATAGTTTTTACAAAAACATCATCTTCACAGAAAAGTGTGGTGGTTGTAAAGTGAAATTGTAAAAAAGTGGTCACTAAAAACAGATAGTCTCTTAGTCAAGGTGGTCACTTTAGTAGGTTCCAGAGTATATGGAATGGTGAGACATACTATTTGACAGAAGAACTTTATTCACACTCAAATTTAAAAAAATTAATGCTTTATGGTTGAATTTTGATCACTGGCATATAGAGATGTAACGAATAGTGATTTGGCCGAATAGCGAATACCGAATATTCGGCACATAGTTTAGGCCGAATATTACATTTTCTTTTTCAATTTCATTTTAACTGTAAATAAAATATTGCTTTTCAATTTTGTAATTAAATACTAAATAAGGATTAATTAAAATTCATTTTATATTATTTGTAGGTACTTAAAAACACACAACAGTATATTATCTGTAAAACTAATAAAATATTGGTCATGATAAAATATCTTTTACAAAGTTAAACACTAATAACAGTATAATGTTGCAGAATACTCTGCTAATTCCTGGGTTTGTTGTTCTGAAGTCCAGTAGGTGTAGAAAATACTAGAAAACAGTCCACCTGTCAGGAGGGAATACAAACTTTATTGCTTCTAGAACTCCGTTGAACAACCAGCTGTACAAAATTCATAAGTACAATCAGACAGTAATGTGCTTTTAACAGTCTGCTTAGTACAGAAGCTTTCACAAATGCTGTCATTCTCACACAAAATAAAACACTTCCACAGGCAAAATTCAGTAGAAATATACGAAGGATAACACTGTAAGTTCCTCAAGACTCAACAATGAAGAATTTACACACAGCACTTAAAAATCAGCTTCATAAACAAGTGAAAACACAGTTTCTATAGCGTCAATACAAAGTCTTAAGCTTCACGGACATCTGCTCTTGGCGGAAGCAGAAGCAAGACAAAGACTATCGGGATAGTCCGCTTATATTTATAGGAGAGGCAGAAGCTACAAGGAGCTTCCAGAAGAATCTATTTCTCAAAGATTCCACATAAAGTAGGAATTCTGATTATGTCATAGAAGAGAAATATTAAACAATTATGCATGTTAATGCAGCAAAACTAGCTTTACAAGCCCCATTGGGGAAAACGCGCCAAATGACCAAAATGCTGCCAAGCTTGGCGACTTTTGACAAAATATTGCCAAATTTAGCGCCAAAAATAAGTCCCCAAAAGCCAAGTTACGGAAGGCCTAGGACCAATATTTTTCGAGATTTCTAGAAACGACATACAAATCAGATGAAAGGCTCTAGTTGACCAATTTTGATGCAACAAAAAGCACATTTTAACTAGTATTTGAAGCGTAGAATACGAATTTTAAACTATTTTAAACACAAGAACAGCAGGTTGCCCGATTCGTACCAATAAGCATATTTTGAGATATTCATATAAATTAATAAATATGCTATGGTAAATGTCATTAATCTGGTAACTATACATAATCACATCAAGTTTTGGGTTTTACAGACTGAGCAAAACATATTTAGCAGCTTTTCAAAATTCTGTTTGTAATTAAGGATCTGAAAAAATTCCTTCTACGCCCACCCAATAAAGAAATTAGAAAATCAAGTCAAGTCGTGTCATCCAGTAGAAAAGTCTGCTTTTCAGTAATATGATTAATTAGATTATGTTTCGTTCAGATTAAAATTCAATGACTTAGGATATTTAATTATATGGGATTAACTCATTGAAGTATAACTAAGCAGTATTATTTGTAAATGCATCAAAAAAATATTTTTCTCTCTTTTTTTCTGAAATTATTCGGAAAACTATTTGGCCGAATACCTGTTCAGTATTCGGCCTACCGAATATTCGGCCAACTGAATATTCGGCTTACCGAATATTTGGCAAAACAGCCGAATAGGCCGAATACCGAATAGTGGCCGAATATTCGATCGTTACATCCCTACTGGCGTACAACTAGTACACATTTATTTCATGCATTGATAAATTTTAACATAGTTTCAAGTTGCTGCTAAACTCATATTAAAAACTTAAATTCATTTTACACAAAAAAATCAGTAATCAATTCAAAGTTATTTTCTAATTTAAATATACACCGTACCAGACAAAAACTTTAAGTTGACAAATATAAACTCCAAGTATTTTAATAATCTCAAAATAGAACCTCCCCCCACCTTTTTTTTTTATTCATTCAACCACGTTAGCAAATGTGAAACAAAATATTAAAATTGAGTGCTAGTGTTTATAATCTCGTTCACATGCTAGGTTGCAAAATTAAAAACATAAAACTGGTTAAGAGTCAAGGCGGGAAATGTTTTATTCATTTACCGCTAGGATCGCTGCACTTTACCAAATTTCCAATGTTTACATTATTGAAACTTAGTTTGGGTACCAAAGACCTAAGCAAGCAGCTATGGAGAGTGTCCACTACTATAATATGCCTTCGCAATCCCGAAAAAATAATTTTATTTATGAAAAAAATTAAACTCATAAATCAGGAAAAATCTGGATAACGTGACATCAATATGATGTCATACTCACTTGCAACAGCTACTTTTATCATGCAGATGATTAACTTTTTTTACTCTCGGAAATAAAATGGATATGAAAATAGTGAAAAATCGCTTAAAAATGAGGGAACGGGTGGATTTTCAGATTTTTAAAGTAGCGCATACTATTTTCTATATTTCTATACATATTTAGTGCTTTGTGTAGGGGAATAAAAATTGAGCCAGCTATATATTGGGGCACAAAGTTTTAAAAGTGCCCTCGGCACAACATTGTCTGGCCCTGAATAAATGAATTTAACATAAAATGAAAAGTATCAGAAACTGCTGAGTGTATGGATAATAACTAATCATTATTTTGATTGCAAATTATAATTAATTTACTTACCAGGGAATATTTATATTGTAATATGATACAGAATAGTATTAGTAACAGATTGTATTTATACAGAAAAACAAATATTTAGAAAGCTTATGATTAAGTAATTGAATACTGACTTAGCTTTAGCAAATCTCTCCTTTGGGAAAAGAAAAAAAAAATCATGGCACAAAGATATTTAACTAATTACTTATATTCACAAATTTCAAACAAGCTGATCTAAGGAAGAAAAAATACATAAAAAGTACTTTCAAAAACATATTTATATACCATTTTCAATATTTAATCTTAGCATGACAAACAATTTGAATGGCGGTATGTAATTTTAATTTAATTACATTAATTATAAAATAAAATATACTAAGTTTAATTTAATTTTTTAATTTGATATTTTAAATAAAATGTGACTAATGACAAATAAAAATAACATGTATAGGTTTTTGACATGTCACATCAATAACCAGTTTTTGACATAAAAAACCCAACCTTGTTTATATGGACTACGTCAGTGCGGCAGGGAATGGTTTTGTGAATAGTCTAGAATACTTGAAAATTTAAAAGCTTAGAATGTAGTAATTGTACGTATGTATATGCTAATAGTGTTTTATTCTCGTATATGTTGATGACATACTAATATTTGAAAGAACATTAGACTGCATCAACCACGTTGTAAATTTGTTTAAAAGTGAATTTGACATAACTGTTTTAGGAAAAACCAAAGTATTCCTGGGGGTAGATTTGGAAGAAAAATTTGGAAAACTGTACATATGTGAACAGTATAAACGCTATAATTTCCCCCTCCCCATTGATAAAAGTTGTATCCTGTCAAAAATGGACTGTCCTAATTCAGAATCCAGGGTGTGCAGCAGATTTTCAAAAAATTTTAGCTAGGAATTTTAGGAATCATTAGACAAAATTTAGGAAAATTTTAGGATTTTAAAGAAAAGTATAATTACTATGTAATAGTACAATAATAATATATATAGTGCATATTAGAAATAAATTTTGCTAGACATGGCTAAACTTAAAAGAAATTGGAAAAATAAAAGATTATCCATATCAGAATAAAATAAAAATGAATATTCCACCAAAACTATGTGACACAATAGTAATGCATATATGTACACACATCTGGAGGAGAGGAGAAGTTACCTATCCTGAAACGAGCATTACAGTAGTGATTTTATGGTTAAAACCAAAATTAAAAAGAAAAGGAATTTTTAAAATCAGTAATTGATTAAGAATATTTCCTTTAAAAAAAAAAAAAAGAAAAATTGAAGCACATACACAAAGCTTAACAAACTACTAGTTAACAAATTAACATTTAATTATTTTTGTAACAAAATCATCTTTTTCAACTTCTAATTCTGATAGTTTATTATCTAAATTGTTGAGCTTAGAAGTTTCTTTAATATTTAAAACTTGTGCTGCATTTAATTCAACAGTTTTCTTCTCAGTATTTGCTTTAGTCAATCTGGTCATTCCTTCTGTTAATAACGTGCTAAAGCAATTTCTTTTTCTTTTTGCAGGCAAGGAATTTCTACATCATTTTCACTTATTTTTAGATCAAAATCACTTTCTTTTCTTATTTCTTCTTTAACAGTAGTTTCCTTATCTTTCAATTATTTTTCTCTCTGTAGTTTTTCTTTTTCTGTCTTTCTAAATGCTCTTTGTATAACTTATGTGAATTCTTCACAGCATGTAACAATGATTTTGTTATTGGTACATTTGAGACACCACCATAATTCTTCACAGCATCCTTCACTCTCTGAATGATCTAATAGTGTCATCACTGAAATTTGTTTTGAGCATCGCATTATTCACAGAAAAACCTTTCTCACGATCCACATTGCCATGTGACAGAACCAATGATTTTTTTATTAAACTTTCTAGGTTAGAATACTTCCCTATTAGCACCTACTATATCAAATGCAGAGCTGCCAACCTCCAATTGTAAAATATAGGAGCATCTATATAATGGCACCATAAGCAAAAAATTAAGGGGGCGGGGCTAATTTCATTTAAGAAAATCAAACAGTTTGATTGTATGGAAATTTTCGCTTTTTTAGAGAGAGAGAGAAAGGATTAGTCAAGCTACTTTATACATGGAGTAATAATCATACACTATAATGCACAAAACTGCAGTAGTAACTAAAACAATTATTTTAAACTAGTGAAACACAATGGTGGATTTAAGCAAGTTTGTCGGGGGGGGGGGGGTGTCAGAAGATTGACATACATCAATTTTATGGAAGTAAAATAGGATCTTTTACATTTTCTTTTTCCTTGGGGGGGGGGGGGGTGTCACCCCTCTGTCCCCCCTTTTAAATCCGCCCGGGTGAAGCAGCATGCTGTAACATGACCATCTGCACAGGCAGCCATATTATCATTCATTAATAAATATTTCACAACACATTTCAAATGGAGATATTTTAAGCAGATTTGAATTCGACCTTAAAAATCAATTGCAACATGCAGGAAATCATAAGAGAATTTAAATAACATTAATGAATAAAAATAAACAAATAAAACTGCAAAATAAGGATTGCTTTTAATTATTAGGTACTGGAGACTTCAATAAAAAAAATGCACAGTAAATGATAGTCATTTACTAGAAGGGTGAAGAAAGATTGAAAATTTCTCCCTGCCTCTGTAAATAAATTTTGAAGACTGAAAAATCGGAGTTTTTTTGTTTATTATTGGATTTCTGGAGCAAATTAAAAATATAGGAGAAACTCTGGCGAAATTGGAACACTTGGCAGCTATGCAAATGTATTTCACCAATACATATCTATTCGTAAATTTGAAAAAGCCTCAAGTTTGTTTTGCAATGGAATATCACACTTCAACACTTTCCACTCATCTCTGATTTTATCAATTGAATCATCATCAAATTTTAAGAATCTTGCAATTCTTGTAATGGCATTCAACTCTTCTGTAAAAGCATGAGATTCAGAAGATTGTACAGATAAACGCTGTAGCACTTCCGCGTCTTTTAAAACTTGGTTATCATAAGGTAATTTCTTTTTTAAATATGCAGTGGTTTCTATTACAGTCCTTCAAATATTTAAGAGAAATTGCTTTTTCTTTTCATCCTCAACATCATTTAAGAGGCTTTTAGTTTTCTCACCAATGTTCATTTCAGCTAATTTTTTCCAGCTGTTTTTATCTTCTAGGTCAATACTTTTTATATCTGCATCTTTTTTCAAAATTACATCCTCCTTGATGAATATCATTAAAATGTTTTTCATTAGCTTGTTTATCCCACAATACAATACATGTATATTAGGCAAGTTGGAGTGTATAGGCTGATTATTTTACCAACTATGCGAAAAATTCCAGAGCTGGGGCTCGAACCCAGGATTACCGCTTAACGTGCGGGTGCTCTACCACTGAGCTACTCTGGGACGATTCCCAGATGAAATTTCTCGCTTTTGATATATTCACTTTCTAAAAATGTACAATACATGTATTTTTTTTTAAATTGAGACTGAAACACTAAAGAAAAATGTTCAAAATATTTATGTGAGAAAACAATAAAACTCAGCTAGTATGCCAATAATGGATTTTTTAAGAAGTGTCAAATGCATCAGAAAGATATTCACGAATTAAACTACATGTGTTGTTCTTTTTGTGCAGGCAAAAATTTCATAAGCTATTCCTTCATATTAGACAGCTGAAGCCTCTGACAGACAGGTCCAGCTGATATCCATCAACTACTAAAATGTCTCAGTAAAAATTGAGCTGTATTCCGAGTTCCATTTTCAATAGATTTATAATCTTCCTGCCTTGCTGCACTATATTTCAGAAAATAATAAACATCTGTAGCAAATTCTTCAAAATTCATTTAGTAAGCAATTAAAGCCATTATTTACAACATGGAGATACACTTTTCCAAAGTTTCTTTGAAAAATTTCTGCTTTTAGTTTTTCATTGAATATTTTTAGGACAATTTAGTTGACATTTGGATTGTCCATATACAAACAAATTACTTTATTTAAAATATCAACTAAACTTTCAAGCAAAATGTCGGCTGTCGCATGTCTTAAACACACACTAGTTAAATATCTGCAGGATACTTTATTAATCCATTTATGCCAGTATCTGGCATAAATATCCAACTGCTGTTTGACTTGGGCATTTGTTGTCTCGTCAAAAGCGAGCGATATAGAAGAGCAAGAAGAAAGATCATCTTTTGGAAGATTTTCAAACTGCTTTGCGATCCCATGCAATATTACATAGGCAACTTCTTTCTCTTTTAGTTGCATTCGAGATGCAATAACAGAATCTGGGAACATTTCCTAGTGTGG
Organism: Cheiracanthium punctorium; assembly: GCA_038373885.1. Classification (NCBI taxonomy): domain Eukaryota; kingdom Metazoa; phylum Arthropoda; class Arachnida; order Araneae; family Cheiracanthiidae; genus Cheiracanthium; species Cheiracanthium punctorium. The sequence goes on from JAWZYV010013293.1 coordinate 17,013, forward strand.
TATTATAGCAAAGTTAAAATTTAGATTACAAGTTAAGCAAAATTAAGATTAGTACATGCGTTGTGACAGCCAAAATTAGTTAAATAACCCAAAGTTCTCAGCCTTGCCTGAAGTGTGTGTTAGAAATGTGGTAAAATAATCACAGAGACATTGCATTAGATCACCAAAATACAAATTTTATTCAACAACAAAGGGGTAAACATCTAGCAGCCTCACAACATTAGTATATTAAGAAATAAAAGTAAGTAAAACACTGCACAGGGGTATTACAGGGCGTGGTAGAAATGCACAAAAACAATGATCTTAGAGTGCTTTAGTTTCCCATTAATAGCCCTTGGAAATGAAAAGTAAAAAAAATAAAAGGTAATGCTTAATTAAAATTGTCATGACAGAAAGTAGCACGATTGGGATCCAAAATTAAGTTAAAAGGCTTTGCTGCAGCATAAAAAAAAATTTATCCTATCAAAAAAAAAAGAAAAAAAAATTGGGCAAACAAGTCCCCACCTCCTCCAAGCCACACAAGGCATCTAATGAAATCCCACACACAATCCTTAACTGTTACTTGAATCCCCACATTTACAATCCAACAGATGAGCTTAAATAGTTAACAAATAATAATAAAAAAAAACTTTGCAATTATGACACCAAAAGGTGCAGCAAATTCTTTGAAATGCAGACCAACTCAAACAGGTAATAACAGTGATTAGCATTGGTAAAGCAAGAAAATAAACCAGATTTATGACCTTCCAAAATTAGCTAGGTAAGGAAAAAACACAGCATTAACATTTATCATTTAACAAAAAAAAAATTTATGGCGTTACTGGTAAGTTATACATCAGGATAGTACTCAAAGAAAAAATTTAGCATTTTACAGTTGACTTCAATTCCCCCCCATTAGGTTAAGTGAGAACGAGGAAACTTCTTAGGTAAGGTCAGTTCAAGAGTGGACAGGCTTCCTATGCCGATTGTCAGGCAATATATGGGTGATGAGAAGAAACAGGAATGAGCTCACCCGATCGACCAGCAGTGGTTAGGGGATGGAGATCCTCAGGGATGGTCGGTCGCGGATGGTCGGACGCTGGAGGCTCCCGTAGCTGGCATCTTGGTCTCTCCTTGGATGGGATCATGGTCTTACAGCAGGCTCCGCAGCCGTCGGCGATTTGGTGGTTTACCCGGAACTTTCCATTTGTGGCGAACAGCTCCCGTGCCGAGAATCAATGGCCTCTGAACAGGATATTTGGTTTTACTCAGCTGGTGGTGCAGGAAAAATAAAACGGGACGCCCATGTCGGAATGGCTCTCCACCAAGCAAGGGAAAGGGGTCTCAAGCCCAAATCATTTAAATGATAGAAGGGGAACTTGTATGCGGCGTCGGTGTTTCATCGGGAACTAGGCCAAAACCATCAGCATGATGCAAAAAAAATGAAGTGAGGCTTCCGGATGGTTTACGCACAAACCCCCCCCAAAAAATGGTGATTAGATCATGTTGCTGGCCCTCCGGCCTAAGTCTTCGGGTAACTACATCCTAAGATGCAAAATGGGGCGTCCAAACGACAACGTAGGCCAAAGAAAAAGCGAGAAAAGGGTCTGGGAAGCACCCTCCTTACAGCACCGCGTCAGCTCTCCGAATGACGCTTTCTGCCCCTTGCGCGAGGAGCTTCGCCGTGACGGGAACCAATCAGAGTGCGCCATCTCAGCCGGGAAACTTCGAGAACATTCGATTGTCGGGGGAAGGAAGAGAGAGGAAAGAAAAAATGGCGGCCAGTGACTTCTACACGCGGAAAAGAAACGAACTTGGCCGAGAAGAAACGCAGGCAAGATCGGCCATCTTGAAATGGGAAAAAAAACTTAATTGATCAAAAAGTCATTAAAAACGTTATTAAATTTCCTAAAATTTTAGCGGGAGATGGCTAATCGTCCGAGACAACCCTGGGTAAAATTGTAGTAAAAAAATTTAAATTAGAAGTGGGTAAAAATTTAAAAACCGGACTTGAACCAAAGATATTGCAAGAAATGAGTTAGGCTATTGAAGAGAGAAGGAAACGTAAAAGTCAGCAGAAAAATCGGCAGAATTTACATGATTAAATTTACACCTTCGGAGACAGGGAAAACAAAGGCAGAATTAATTTAAAGAAAAAGGTAATTATTTAGAAAGACCCAACAAAAAAAAGGGGTAATTAGTAGTAATTTAAAAAAAACAAGCTATTGAGCTATAGAAGAAGAGTCACCCAGACCATTATACCTCCTGACAAAAGGTAATTAAATTAAACTTCCAAGTTAATTACAAGCATTAGAAAATAAACAATTAATGGTTAACACACTTAAAATAAAAAAAATACTGCATTTGATTTATAAAAACATAATCCCCCAAAAAACAATACAACACTAGAATAATTCCAGTCTCTGCGAAAGATTTAAAGGATATATTAGCATCTACAATCCTAAGAGCCCTTAAAGTTTTGGCTTTCACAATCATTAAATCTTCACTCATGCCATTGTCCTTGGAGTTGTTCTTAATGAGTGATTCAAAAATCGATCGTGTATTTTTAAATCGACCCTCAAATTTATACTTGCGCTTTTTCCCTTTATGATATGACTGCACTTGGGCAAAACTACTGCTCGATATATCGAAGTTTTCAGCACAAAGTGTACAACGTGCCAAACTGCAATTATTATCTGCAGAAGAAATGCATTCTTTTAATTTTACATCGTCACGTTCCTTTTCCTTCCAGGGCAGGTTTGGGTTTTTGATGTCAAAAACTGTTTTTTGACATGACAAGCATCAAAAACTGGTTTAAACTGTCAAAAACTAATCCATAAAAGAAAGAGAACAATATGTAAACTAATTGTGCAGTATATTTTCATTTTGCATTAAACTAAATACATAATTAAAGTTAATTATATTGAAAAATAATTATATTAAAAAATGACAGTTATTTCTCAACAAATGACAATTATTGGGCTTATTAATAATTGACTGTAGTGAGGATTTCTTTGTATAAATAAATAAATACTATTTATAGGATAAAATTTTTTTAATTTAATTTATTCAGTAATATATATACATATAATTTGGATGGAGAGTTAATCCTAACTAATATTATAAATGCGAAAGTGAGTTTGTTTATGACGCTTTCACGCCTAAACCGCTGAATCGATTAGGATGAATTTAGGTTTAGATATAGATGGGACCCTGAAGAAGGTTATAGGCTACTTAGAATTTTAGATTTTTAATTACTTTTTTAATTATTAATTAAAAACCATTTTTACGTTACCATGCTTGGCGAGTTTCGCCCGTATCAATCAAATGATTCATGTTTTGAGCTAACAAGAATGCTATTGCTTCAATAAAGAACTGCGTGCGTGCATCTGAAAAACATTAAATTCCATGGAAATTATGCCTTTTTTATGCCAAATCTATCTATCAATAATAATAAAAATGAATGTTCTCCAGACAAATCTACAGAAAGCAGAGCTTTGAAAATTTGAGCATAGAAGCCCATGATTGTGCACCTGAGGCTCAGAATGTTGAAATTTAAAATACTTTTCTAATTATTAATTAAAAACCGTTTTATCGCCCGCACAAAATGATTTATGCTTTTGAAATAAAGCTGAAATTCTATTTTCAGATAAACATGCATTTGAAAAACATGAAATGGTATGGAAATTATGTTGATTTTACGCCAAATTAAAAAGCATTAGAAAGAAAAGTCCAAATGTGTTTCTTAAACTTCATAAATTTCCAAATCCTACCAATAATATAAAAACTTGGCTGTTCGAGCCTCGTCAAGGGGAGATCCCCCTGAATCCCCCTAATTTTTTAGTTTTATTATTGCCATATTAAAACTATATTAATTAACTTGGCATTTTATCGCTCATCTTTCGCGTATTTCGCCTGGTAACCCTATGTTGAAATTTTTGTGAGTGTAACCTTTTTATAGAAAAATACATGTGGTGCATATTCTACAGCTTACGAAATATTGTAACAATAGATTACAGCTGTTGTGAACTAATAATATTTGAATATATGTAAAAAATACATGTGGAGCATATTCTACAGCTTACGAAATAGTGTATCAATATCGAGACTAAAGCTTGCTTTAATCTCGATATTAAAGCTGTTGTCAACTACCGTATTTTATGGAAGAAACGCCGCGGCGCTTACGTGTTTAAAACTTTAAAAAGTTTGGGAGCGGCGTTTACGATTTTTTAAAAACATAAATCTGTTTTTTTAACGTTAAACTTTTTTAAAAAGCAAAAAAATCGTAAGATATTTACGAAATACGACAAGAGATGGCGCCACTACTCAAAATTCGGTAACATGCCGTCAACTCTAGGCAAGCCCATTCGTATGTCTCCTCCCCGGACTACCGGGGGTCATTGGGATGGAGATAGATACCGGGGGATGGGTGGTTAAATCATTCAACTTCAACCCAACGCCTGAAAACAGGGGTCAGCAGGGGTTGACCTTGATACAGCTAACCGTGTGAGTGACAGTGAAATCGTCTTACTTCTTTCTTTCACCACGTGCTTTTATACGACGCAACTCGCTTGTCGGTTTGTGTAGAACTGAAGTCCGGATTTTTTCTACTTCTGTATTTATTTATTTTTTATTTAGTACCTCTTAACTAATTTCTTTTTCTGATATGCCTCCTAAACGAAATATGAGCTACACAGCTGCTTTTAAGCTTCAAGTCGTTGGAAGAGCTGAAGCAATTGGAAATCGTGCGGCAGGACGAGAATTTGGAGTCGACGAAAGGTGCATTCGTCGATGGCGGTCAGAGAAACCAGCAATAGAGAATATGCCAAAATCAAAACGAGCGAGAAGGAGTGGAATTGTGCGCTGGCCAGAATTGGAGGATATTTTGCTAAAATGGATTGTAGAACAAAGAGAGAAGGGAGTTCCCCTATCCACAGTGAATATCCGTCTACAAGCCAGAAAAATCGCCTCTAATATGGGAATTCTGGATTTTAATGGAAATCCAAACTGGTGCCACAGATTCATGGCAAGAAAAAACTTATCTGTACGGAATAAAACAACGATCGGACAGCAATTACCAGCTGATTGGGAAGATAAAAAGAAAGCCTTTTTACAATTCGTAAAGGAATTGATTAGTCAGCTAAAAGTCAACGAATCCCAAATTATTAATATGGACGAAGTTCCCCTGACGTTTGATTGCCCGCCTAACCGTACGGTTAATAAATCTGGAGATAAAACGGTTTCAATCGTGACTACGGGGCACGAGAAAACATCATTTACTTGCGTGCTTGCCTGTACTGCCAATGGGGAAAAATTGAAACCCATGATAATTTTCAAGCGGAAAACATTGCCCCGGGAGAATTTCCCAAATGATGTTGTCATACGTTTCAACGAGAAGGGCTGGATGTGTGAAAAGCTGATGCTTGACTGGATTAAAGAAGTCTGGCGCAAGCGAAAAGGGGCTTTTTTCCAGCCAAAAGGAATTCTTATAATGGATTCAATGCGGGCACATTTACTGGATTCAGTAAAAAAAGAGGCGAAAAGTGCGTCTGCTTCTTTGGCAGTTATTCCAGGTGGACTCACAAAAATACTCCAACCTCTGGATTTAAGCATCAACAAAAGCTTTAAAAGCCGCGTCCGGAAACACTGGGAGTTGTGGATGGCAAGCGAAAGCCACTCCTACACGAAAAGTGGAAAACTAAAGAGAGCTTCTTATGGAGAAGTGGCTCGGTGGGTGTCCGAAGCCTGGAAGGAAATATCCCCAAACATCATTAAATCGGGTTTTTCCAAGGCAGAAATAATTTCCAGTTCCATTGAGGAAAATCGTGATGAAAATGATGCTGGTGTGATTAGTGATGAAGATGATGCTGGTGCTGAATTAGATGAAGAATTCCTTCGCTTATTTAATTCAGACAGTGAGAGCAGCGAATTTGAAGGATTCGAGTGAAAGTGAATTTTAAGTGGATGCCACCCACCGAAAAAAAAGCGGCAAAGTGGATGCGACCCACTTAAAAAAAGCGTGCAAAGTGGATGCGACCCACTTTAAAAAAAAGCGTGCAAAGTGGATGCCAACCACTTAAAAAAACGTGGAGCGCCATGAGGAGAAGGGTCCACGTCCCGCGCTCTGGATGGTTAAAAGTGCCAACTGATGTCTCCTCAGGTCAAAACAAGATTCCCATCAGAAAAAGGAGAGGAAATTTGCCAGAATTTCCAAAACACAAAGTAAGATTTAAAAAAAATAAGCACGATCTACCTCCCCTCTCATGCGCACTTCAACGCTTCATTTATTATTTTGCGTAATTACAATTAATGTTTAAATTTGTTAAGTGAGAACATCAATATTTTTTAACATCATTTTATTTATTTAACCATATTTTATTCTGCTTTCCTTTTATTTATTTATTTTATTTTATTTATTTGGGGGGGGGGGTCTATTTTAACAATTGATTAACTCTTACTGCGAACCACAATTAAACTGAACGGAATGGAGATGCAAATTTCAAAACATAATTCCATGAATCCTAGTGGTATAAAAAAACAGACGAAATACTCTCAAAACTCATATACGGCGGACACACGTTACAAAAACAAAACATTTTAACAGCTGCGGAGGAGGAACAGAAAAATAAACATGTCAGCTCTGTGCGGATAGCATTAATTACTATATTCCCCCTCTTTGCACTGCAATGTTTCAAACTTGTTATCGCTGAACGGAAGCTGAGAGGAACGGAGGAGGAGGGGGGGGGCAGTAAGCAGAAAACAGCATGCTTTTTTTAAATAATTCTTTTAGCAGAAGGAAATTACCCTTTGGAAACCGAGAAGTGGTGTTATTTTTAATGTACTGTTATTCCCCCCCCCCTTCCAACGATGCAAATGTATTATGGTCTTGTAACATCAGTAAACTCTGGAATCTGGAATATAAACATGTATTATCATCAATACATTTAAAAACTTATAACACACAACTCGTTATCGGAGTCTCTCTTCCATTACTAAAAACACTTATCCGGATTTCGATGATTGTAGTAAAAGAGTGAAAACAGAAGCAAAACAAATTTTTGTATTTGTGAACTGGCGTTTTTAGACTTTCAAGCAGCGCGAGTCTCGCGCTGTAATATATTTTGCGCAAGATTTAAGAAATTTATGCGAGATTCTCGCGGTTCACCAGGAACCCTGATTAATGCAAGTTAATTTACTCTTAATGAAATTAGCCTTATCATTTATTAAGGATCGACACGGAGTTTACGATTTTCCCGCTAATTAAGTTTATCGCTTACGTCATGTGCGGCGGTTACAACAATTTTCTTGCTTTCTACCCGCGTAATCGTGGGTGCGGCGGTTACGAAGGGTGCAGCGTTTCTAACATAAAATACGGTAATAGTATTTAAATACATGTAATATTATGTCGCTTTTTTATGTCGTTTTATTATGTCGCATTTTTGGGACACATTTTTCAATAAGGGTATTGAGAGATAAAATGACATAGTCATTAAAAAATGTGTATGTGTGTGTGTTTAGATGTTTTTGACTGAACCACACACAAATTGCTGAACGGATTTGGAAAAATTCATAATGGAGATAGCTTATGCCCTGGATTAACATACAGGCAACCTTTCAAGCATATAGCATAAATAATTCTTTTACAAAAACATTCAAAATAATTCTAATGTATTGCGCTCTATGGAAATTTTATAGCTACTAAACCGATTCTAAAACTTAGTTACACTATTCCTGAGTATTATTGTTTGTATGTTTGTGGATTAAGACCGATTGACTGCACTAGGGTCCTAGGCCTATATGGGTTATTCCTCTGTGGGGAACTTTCTAAGGGATCCTAGCCCGTATTTACGCAAGGTTTAGGAGAAAACCGCAAAAAACTGCGAGCGGATAGGTCGACAGGCTCGACCAGGGGTTGAACCTGGCACTTCCAGCCTTCCAGTTTTGAGAGTACAACTTCTTATACACTGGTGGGACCCTGAGTGTTATAGGCTACCTTTTATGCATATATCACAAATAGTTCTTTTACAGGGATACCCATAAGAATTACATTACACTCTATGTGTATCTCTGTAAGTACTAAACCAATTCCAAAACTTTTTTCACTGATAGTAAGCTACACTATTCTTGAGTATTATAGGCTAAAATTAATGCATGTAGCGCAAATAGTTCCTTTACAGGAAACTCAAAATAATTCTAATACATTATGCTCTCTGGGTATCTCTGTAATTATAGAACCGATTCTAAAACTTTTTCGCTAAGCTGCACTATTCCTGATTAACATAGGCTAAAATTCATGCTATAGCATAAATATTTCTTTCACAAGAACAACAAAAACAGTTAGCAAATACTGTCGTAAATGTATTCGCTAAATGCCTGAAAAAAATCTAAATTTAGTAACTCTGCTTACTCTCTTATTTTAAATGAAGTATACTACCACGCATTATACTTCATATAAAATAAGTAAAAAGCAAATAATATTTAAATGCAGTTTCTTTTAGGACCTAACTCTAAAGCCGACGCGGACGAAGTCGCGGGTAGCAGCTAGTATATAAATAATGTTCAACAGTCTTTCAAAATTTTCAAACTGAAGTATGGCTAAACACTTCCTGTAGAAGCAAGTATTAAACTTATTTTGATTTAATCTAAATACCTATATTGAAAAGGTTTTAAGCAAAAACAAATAACATAATTTCAGTCATTTAAATACAAAGAAATAAAGATCAACACCTTTAATTATCAGTATACTAAAGTTTCCCATTCGAAATAGATTACAATTTTATTGAATGTAACCAATGTATTAAATGTAATGCAGCATTGAAATTTATCACAAAATGGTATTAGTATTTTACATGTGGGAAACTTACAAGCCATGGAAGATTTTTAAGGACAGTCCTAATTTTTGATGCAGATAGATAATTTAGAATTTTTATGTTATAACATCAAGAATAATGATTTAACATATTAGATATGTAATAAAATTACTTTTTCACTCTCTTTTCTGTTTCTAGACAACATGCTTTATAAAAAAAAAAAAAAAAAAAAAAAAAATGTATAAAAGATGTTTACAATATTTCTTAAAAGTTAATATTAAAATATTTCACAATGTGTGCAATTTTGAAGAAATCAATTAGCATTTTTACTACAGTCAATATTTGTTGTAGATTAATATTAATAATCAATAACAATCAATCAATATTTGTAATTGTATTAAAATAAATGAATATATGTAATTTGCATATATTTTAAAGAGCAATATTGAAGGTTTTTGAGGTGATAGTTTAAACCATGGTTAAAACCGTCAAAAACTGTCATGCATCAAAAACTTGCCAACCCTGTTCCAGGGTTCCTGGAACTTAGTTTTTCTGCTGGGCATTTTAGGATATCATTCAATTAAATCACTATTCTGACAGTAAACAGGTAAAAAGGTAGACTGTCATACGCACGGACATGCACTTATTGGAAAACAATCCTGCGGGAGAACAACTGAAAGAGTAAACCAGTAATGAATCACGTTAACCTATTGATACGAATAAGCCCGAAGAAAAGGACCCTGGCAACCCGAAAACAGCTAAGGAAAAGCATACAACACATCCGCATGACATTTCACAGACGTCACAAATTACAATGCTTATGGCAGAAAAGTAGGAGGAGCAAGTGGAAGGTTGCATTTCTTTTGACCAATACAACAGTTTTACTGATCAGCCTTTCGCGATTTTTATACAGTAGCCTTTGATATTGTTAGTAGGCATCGGCTGTCACAGTTATGGAAGGGCGCGAGACGGAAAATTGGTGTCTCGCATCTCACAAAACAGCCTAAAAGCATTGTCTATTCTCTCAAAATCCCTATATCATAATGTTAAAAATGTCTGTCGTCTCGCAAAAAAGCTGTAAACCTCTGTCTCATCTCACAAAAAAGTCTCGTGTTCATCCCTAGCTACAATCCCTGAGAATCTGAAACTGATGAAATGTCCAAATTACCATACAGGAATATTGTAGGGTGTTTGTCTTATTTTGCTAATCATATGAGACCAGATCTTTGTTATGCAGTAAACGTTTTATAACAATTCCAGGAAAAACCCAGTTTAACGCATTCGAACGCATTACTAAGGTTATTGGGTTATGTTCAATTTACAAAAAACTATAAACTTAATTTGTCAAATATAACTAATATGGAAATTAACAGTTATTGCAATTCAGACTTTGCTACTAATAGAGTCAACCACCTTTCAATGGGAGGTATACTGCTCCTACAGGGTGGCTACAGAAATAGAGAAAAAAAGTTCCCTGATTTCCTTGACTATCTTTATCAAATTTCCAGAACTAATTATATACATACCATAATCTTTCATGTAAATCACCATTGTGTATCATGCACCAACAGGTGAATGCTTCATATAGGGAAATAAATAAGAGAAAACCACAAAAATATTTAATATTAATAAAATTGTAGTTCAATTTCATAAATCCAAACATAAAATTTAGTTGAACACTAAAAGACAATATATAGCAGAAAGTTTCCTTGTTTTTTAAAGATAGTGTTCACTTTTAAGCGTAAGGATGACTGATCAAAATAAACTGGCCACCTAATAACTTATTTTTTTTATTTCAATCAATGTATCGTTTCAAAGTTAAAAAAAGATATGTAAAAAGGCTTCAAAATGAGCACTATCTATATATAAAAAAAAAAAAAAAAAAGACGGCATCTAGTCATCTGAATATAAAGACTAGTTTGTGCGAAATCCGAAAACTTTATCATGTGCACCTTGTTTTTTCAAAACCTTGATTCATATTTCTATGTTCTCGTATGATCTGTATTCTGGTTTTCGGATTCCTAAAATGTTTGCATCAGTTGAGTATCGTTGATTCAGAACGGAGCCGCGAGTCAGACGCTGTCTGACAACTAAAAGCGATCTAGTTCACTAGGCAAAATCGAAAGTTCCCTGATTTTTAAATATTTTTACAAAATTCCCTGATATTTCCATGATTTTTCCAGATTGATAACCCTGATCTTTCCATGATTTCCCTGATCTGTCGACACCCTGTTCTAATAGGTAATGCACCCGTAATTTGGCACGTTCAAACAAAAGTTTAAGTCTTTCAACAATGGAATCTGAGTTGGTTACTGTAACAAAGGCTTCTAAGGAAGTCAGTTGGCTAATACATATATTAGATGAATGTAACAAATTAGGTATTACAGAAATACAGTTAACCAATAACACTGTATACTGTAATAATGAGGTCGCTATTCAATATGCAAAACTTCCTATTGAAAATATTAGCAAAAAACTTCATTTTATAAGACATTTATTGAATGATGGATTGTTTAACTTATATTTATAGTAAAGAGAACTTAGCTGATATTTTTACAAAACCGCTACACAAACATGGACTGAATAAGTTTTGCGAGCATATATTTGAAAATTTCGAATAGTGTATTTAATGTATTTGTACACTACTGGCCAAAAGTATTGTAAGTTTCAGAAATTTAACCCTTTTCAAGCCCCCTTTCCCCCATCAAAATTAAAAATCGATATAATTAATATTTTTTAATATCAACATATTAAATTAATTACTTCAAAGACAAAGATAGCATTAAGTTAACAAAAATAATTTTTTAATTTATTGAAAAAATAGCATAAAAAATATAGGTTATTATAGAAATCATAATCTATTTTGGTTCTTTGGAATAAAATGAAATAAAGAATTAATTTCAAGTTATTCTGCAAAAAGTGGATAGTAAATAAATGCAATTGAACTACAGATCATTTATTATGTTGCTGAGCAGCCTTGACTTTGATCACAACAGCCAATCTTTTAGATGTAGAATCCACAATGTTTTACAGCACTTCCTTTGGTATTTCATGGTGCCTGGTTCCTGAAAATTATTGGTTCCTGAAGCTCTCATTTTGTTTTTGGGATTTTCAGATGTATTCCTTCCAATTATACTACATAAATTCTCAAAAATATTTAAATCTGGAAAATTTCCTGTCCATTTTTTCTGGGCTTATTCTTGAAACGATGGTTAGATTTCTCAAACTTGCAATACTTTTGGCCAGTAGTGTATATTAATTAAAAGGAAAATGTATTTAAATTATGCATATAGAAAGATATTGTGTGTGCATGTAAATAGATAACTCTGCAGAATTTGTTGTATTATGTATCCTCTGAATGTAATTTTGTAATCACAAATGTAATTTTGAACACAAGGCATATTAAACATGAAAGTTTCATGTTGAATGCTGTATTTTTTCCTTGCAATCACGGTGCATGAGAGGGGGCCACTTATTAGCCTCCTGCCGGTGGTAAGTTTTCTCCTTTTGTCATTGCTGAAGATCGCCGTTTTTTTTTCTCCTCGTGTGATGTCATAGTTGTTCCCTGCGATTTCTTCCCGGTCTCATGGACCGAAATTGCCTCTGTATCTATGTGGTAACAGAGAGCTTTTCTGATAGGCCAACCAGAACTTTACTGTGTGCAAATTTGTTTTCCCTTTTGCACATGTTAAGTTATGTTTAACCTTTTCGCTCCGGATCACACATGAGGATTTTTGTCCCACAAAGCGGCGGAATCTATAAGATTTCATTCCCCTACTTCCCAGCTGAAGAGCACACCTTGCCTTTTGTTTGGTAGATGGGGGCAAATATTACTGACCACAAAAGTCCGCAAACAAAATACAAATCTGTATGCTCAATGCCGGTCAATTGACTACCACTTTCTCCCCAGTCAATTATCTACTAACACGCCTGACTCTCCCACAGCATAAGAAAAGAAATTTCTAGAGGCGGGAATCTCTTATCCATCTTCCATGAAGGGTGAATGGATTTCCTGTCAAAAGAGGGGAAAGAAGTCCTTGGTAAGGCATTTGTACCAGCGCCGTTCTTCAGTCAGATTTATTTTTTTGGTACAACTGTTGTACCGCCGGAGTGAGAAGGTTAATAGTTTTAGACAGCTTCTGCTCCCACTAAGTTCTGTTGCTCAAAACGATGTTTGTGTTAAATATCATCTTTAACTATGATTAAATACTTTGGTTTTAAAAAGTCTTGTCATTTTAACTTTCTTTTTTTCCACTGCAACTTTTGTATAACTCTGCAAGCCTGAAGCATGGCTGTCATTTGCAACTGGCCTGTGCAACCTACGGACCATTTTTACATGTTACGGTAAAGCAGGGCTCGTGATTTTTTAAAAAAAAATCAAAAAAATCGGATTTTTTTGATTTAAATCAGATTTTTTTGATTCGGATTTTAAATCGGATTTTTTTTTGAAGATGTTTTAAAAATTCCTAGTATGAATTTATTTTGCATATTATAATAGTATGACATTTTAAACGATATATATAAAATATATTTTATGCTATTTTAGCTATTATTATAATAAGTGCATAATAAGACTTTTCACAATGCACTTAAATTCATTTTCACATTTTACCAGACTACTTTTCACAACTTCTACAAGATATTCAATTGTGTGTGGACTACCAGATGTGTCAATTGTCTCAACTAGATAATTCTCACCTTTTCTTGTGGATACTACAGCACATAATATTGGTTCATTATGAACATTTGACCGTCCATCTAAGTTAACAATTTGTCTATTTAGGTGTTTGGAACATTTTTCTTTCTCTTGATCATATATATTATCAAGTGATGTTGCACCTATTTCTACTTCATTTGGGGCAGTATCCCTGGCCTTAAAGCAGAAATCATCTTTTTAAATTGGGGATGATTAACCTGATGAAAAGCAGAATGGGTGGCATAAATATATATTGCCACTTCCTCATCTAATATTTGCTTTTGAGTTTTAGTGGTCTTTATGGCATAATCATTCATGCTGTTCTTAAGAACACCAACATCATTTTCTATCTCACTGGTTTTTCTTTTCATAGTAGGTTTGGCTGCCTCAGATTTTGTACAAGTTAAATTGTTCTCAATTGTTTCTTGAGGTTGATCACTATTAATATCATTTCTGTCAGAGGAGAAACATTTATCTACATGTGCTTTCATTCTGGCTACTAATCCCATCATAACTTTTTCACAGTTCTTGCATTTGGCTTTAACACCTTTTCCAGAAACTGTCTGCTCTTCATTAAGTACATCCAAATATTATCTTTCTTCCTTTCTGCCATTATCCTTGTACTTTAGCAATAGCTCTCTGAACACGGAATCCTAAACAAGAGTGTTCTAAAATCTGAAATAATTCTAGTGTTGCCAATTTTTCTGATCAAATTTCTTTTGTTCTCACACTGTCACACTCAAAAGTCACTCTCCCCCCCTTACCTTGAAGGATTCCCTAAACCACTGCAGTGCCATCTAATGCTATTATAAGAATTTAATTTCATTTGAGTGTTGAAGATTTTTATTTAGAATACATTCTATCAATACAAAAGTCACTTTTGAAAAATGATTTTAATCACTGATTTTTTAAAAAAAATCCCTTGATTTAAATCGTGATTTTAATCAAGCTGATTTAAATCAACGAACCCTGAGGTAAAGGGCCACCTTCGGCGACCAGCTAGTCAGGAAACAGGCCGCTTTTGCATGTTACGGTGAGCAACTGCCTTCAGTAACCAGCTGGTCTGCCCAACGGACCACTTCATGACCTGTCCGCGCAACATAGGGGCCGCCCACCTTTGGTGACCAGCTGGGCTGCCAATGGGCCACTTCGCAACCGAAATGTGCAACCTATGGGCTGCTCACCTTTGGCAACCAGCTGGTCTGCTAATGGACAGCTTGTGACCAGCCTGTGCAATCTACGGACAACTATTACACATTACAGTGAGCGGCCGCCTTTTTTCATCCAATATTCTCGAAAGCGAGCAATGTCGCTAATCTTTAAAGCAGGGCCGAGTAAGATTGCCCCCTCTCCTCCTCACACACACACCTGCTCCAGCGATGGACAATGTCATGTGGTACACATACCTTTCTCCAAACATTCTCTGGACTTGCCAAAATGGAGAAAAATCCTTTCTTCAATTTTTGGAAGCTTCAAATATTTGTACACACTTTGCTAGTAAATTTTTTAACTGACCAAAAAATTATGTTAGATGATTGATTTTTTTTTTTTTTTTTTTTTTTTTTTTTTTACACGAAAGCTGAATTGTTTGTTCGTAACCATACAATTTTTTTTAGTCAAAATAATCCATAGCTTTTTCAATGCGAGCTTAGAGAGGCAAAAAAATTTCACTGTCCATTTTTATTTTTCAAAAATTGGGAAATGCTAATTCGAAAATGTTGGTCTTATTCTAAAAAAAATTCTTTCCTCTTTATGATCGTGTAATTATCTTTTCTTTTGGATGATCGGAAGCCCTCTTTTTCAGAGGGCACAGAAAAAAAAATGTCAAAAATGACAAAATATAAAATAATTAAAAGATTTTAAAAATATGCTCGAGATGCACATTCCAGGCAGATTGGGAGCCTCGGTGCAAAGTTTGGTGCAATTCTGCCAGATGGTTAGTCCGCTATACGAACAACAGACAGGCACGCACACAGACTCTTTTATTATACGTATAAACAGATGTATAAAAAGAACTGATAAAAAATCCTCACAAATAAAGTTACTTAGTATAGATTTGATATATAAATATGCTTTAATAATTTTTTGTAGTAAGCATATTTTAATTAACTTTTTTGTTGATTTATTTCCATTCCCTTTAAAAACCCCAACTTTGAAATAGAAATTAAAACTTAAGAGACTGAAATAATTATACTTACACTGCATATGCCAAGCACGCCATATCATATTGTTCAAACGAATTTTTTCCTTTAATCGTAGCTTTAAGCCTTTGAACTGCTTCCACCTCGGTGATGTCAATTTTCCACTGCAAATATAAAATAAAACTATATTAATTCAACTGAAAAAAAAAAAATGTGTTAGCATGACTTTAGAGGGATTTATTTGAACACTGGCAGGGAAGTCACCTAGTCTAGGTCATATCTCCCGGATCTCTTAAAAGTCTGATCTCTTATTCATGCAATGATTTCAATGAATCTTTAATTTTTATAAATGTACTAGCTGAAGTACCCATTCTTCGCATGGGAACAGAGATCATTAAAACAACTTATATATCAGTAGCGGATCCAGAAATTTTTTTTGGGAGGGGCTAAATTTTGAAAAAAGCTTATTTCACTCAAACAAAATGTACAATAAAGCAAAATTTTACTCTAAAGTAATGCAAAACTTTTTGGGAGGGGCTAAGTTATAAAAAAAGATCATTTTATATACTTAAAGTGTATAATAAAGCAGAATGTTACCCTTTAACAAACTCTTTTGGGGGGCTGAAGCCCCTTAGCCCCCTCCCTTGGATCCGCTACTGTTTTATTTATATATATATATATATATATGCTTATCTCAGCAGTGTCTTACAATTAATTTTTATCTCCTCATCTGGCTCCATAATTTATGCTTACAAAATTATTAATTATTATTAATATTTGTGTGATGTAATTTTTTTCGTTTGTTTTTAATTTTGTAAGTTTGTTAGAATAAACTTACTAATGCACTTTTAAATGCATAATGTAAAAAAAAAAAGTCAAGTCTAATTAATTTCAAGTTTTAACGTTACCATTTAGTAACCATAGCAACAGTATCCATTGTTGTTACTCAAGTAGTACTACAATCAGACAAAATTTTCAGACAAAAGTAATTTTTAAATCCCTTGAAATGAGGGGTGGATTTTGAAATTTTTAAAGAAGTGCAGATTGTTTTCTATATTTTTATACATCATTATGAAACATTTCAAGTGGATCGTACAAACGGTGAAGAAGTTATGAGGCTTTTTGTGTTAACTTTGTAATCCTTTTGCAGTAATGGCAGAAAAAGTTATCTTCAGTCAGGGATCAGCATAACTGTATTGTATAGTAGGATAATACGCTTTAAAGAAAAACTTCCCATAGAGCGCAATGTACTGGGGGGAAAAAAAATTATCAATATGAAATACACACATGAATAAAACATTAACCTTAAAACACTCTGATTTAAGCTTATAACCAATTTTGCACTTTTTTCCTTTGCATATGAGGTAACATATTTCCCAAATAATACAGAGTTACACATGCACATTCCCCCTAACCAGATCCAGATGCAGTGCTTACTGACAACTGAATTCATGATGTTTTGAAAGTTTTTGACTCAGAAAATAATGTACAATATTCACTTTAATCAATTTGTGGATCAATACTTAAGAATAGGAATCTCTATAGTGAAAAAATGGTTTCAAAAAATTCGATAACAGAGAACTTTGATTAATGCAGAAGACTAACACAAGTGCACATGTGCATCTGTATTTTAAGATTTAAAAATGTAAAAAGCAATTTTTTGCAACAAAATAATTCTTATTCGTATCAATGAAAATTACAATCGATGAATTTAATTTTTGCTCACTTAAAATAAATAATTATTTTCATATTCCATTTTCAACCCACTGCTGCCACTTAATTTGTTAATTCAAAAATCCAATGGAACTGACAGCTTTCATTTTTAGATTTCCTAAACTCGGAAAATGAAAACAGATTAATATGGATCAAATTTCCTCACAAAAAATTCCCATAAATGCACTCATGAAGAAAATCCATGTTCTCAACATATTCTTGTAATTGTACGGAGAAGGTTTCGTATTTGATAGATTTTGTTTGGTCTAATGGGGGATGACAGTATGCAATTACAACAGGCGCTAGAAAAAACATTTGATGAAAGTATGTCTACACTCAATATAGTCTTCGCCCACCTAAAATAAAAAACTTCATACTCAATTTTTATTATACACTAGACTAGAAGTCAAAGCCTGTTGTAAAGGCAATTACAACGGGCACTAGAAAAACATTTGACGAAAATTTTTGTTTACATTTAATATATTTAATTTTCATCCACCTAAAATAAATAAGTTCATATTCAATTTTTATTATAAACCCAAATCGAATTTAATGTTCTGGTTTACGCAGTCAAAATATTTCGCTTTATGTACACAGCTATTCTCATAACCATGCAGACGATTTATTTGTGAAAAAAAAAAAATTAATAAACTGTGTAATCTGGAAAAACTATTTTAAACATATTGGAATCCCAATTGTGTGACGTCATATTCACTTGAAATAGGAAATTTTGTCATGCAAACAGGGGCGTAGCCAGAAATTTTTCATGGGGGGGGGGGGGGGTTATGACTACTGCAACTCATATATATGTATACGTGTGTGTGATAATGTAGTGAAGAGTATACATTTTGTATGGCAAAAAATTCCTCATGGGGGGGGGGTTATGACCCCCTAACCCCCCCCCTTGGCTACGCCTCTGCATGCAAATGACACTTTTTTACTCTCAGAAATAAAATGGTGCTGAAAATAGCAAAAATCGCTTAAAAATGAGGGAACGGGTGGATTTTGAGATTTTTAAAGTAGTGCAGATTTTCTATATTTTTATTTATACATCATTATGAAACATTTCAAGTGGATCGTACAAACGGTGAAGAAGTTATTAGGCTTTTTGTGTTATCTTTGTAATCTTTTTGCTGTAAAGGCAGAAAAAGTTTTATCTTCAGTCAGGGATCAGCGTAACTGTATATTAGGATGATACGCTTTAAAGAGAAACTTTCCATAGAGCCAGTGACATAGCGAGGGTTATTGGCGCCCAAGGCGGAGCTTCAGTTTGCCGCCCCTTACATTCAGGGTGCGAACTGAACATTTTCGCCAGGGGAGGGATACTTGAAAAGAAAAAAGAGGGAAGGTGTAAAGGCTTTACTTACATGATATTACATGACAAATGCAGTCACTGGCACATCTGGGAAAAGACTTATATTAAAACAAAAGTCATAGATTGTTCTGTGGAATCACAGATTCACAAACTACATACAATGTACCCCCGGCGATCCTCGGCATCGCCCCCTTCAATTCGCACCCTGCTTACATTATAAGATTAAGGTGTTAGAAAGTGACTTACTTTTCTTTAAGATTTGTTAGGTTTTGGTACAGAATGGGGGGAAAGGTGTTATTACTTTTTTTAAAGTACTATCTGCAGTAGCATAGAGTTCTCTCTCGGCTATACGATGAATGTAAGAATATTAAAACATCTGCAGTTTATGAATAAGAATGATAGATTGGAACATTTCATCTTGTTGATATTTTTTAAAACAAAGCACACTAGAGCTATCGGTTAAGGGAAGAATGCCTTGAGCAGACGACTTTATAAAGCATTCTAGAGCGTATTCACATCCAGAGAAAACCGCCCAAAACTCCTGACCGTTAAATCGACAACCGCACGATAGGTCAGAAATCCACGAACCTTTACACTTTAGTCATCTACCAATAATGAAAAAAAAAGTTGAAGCATCGTTGAACATGCTTTGAAGATGTTCGAATTGAGAAGCAAAGTATCGAGAAGTAAAGTCTTGTTTTAGAATAACTGCATATAAGTAGCTTCACTTAATTTAATTTTACAAAAAAAAAAAAAAAATCTATTTTCAGACTTGCACTATAAAAAGGAGTTTAATGTTAAGTTGCTATGTAAAAAAAAAAAAGGAAATAACTGATTTTTCTGAGGCATCAGGAATCAGTTTTGTGGATTCCAAGCATATTGTGAAATATATACCATAAATATTTACAAGACTGTCTAAACAATGCTCTTAACAATGAATGTTGATGTCAGTATTGACGGGTATCAATTTCTTTAAATAATGGATTTTAATAAATTCACTCTAATGTAACTATTTAATTTATTCTTGTGACACTAAATTTCTTAAATATATGCGATTTTTTATTAAAAAAAGAATTTAAATTTTCATATATTTTTGTACTTGTTAAAATGTGGCCCTAGCTTGTTCAAAATACCAATTTCCATGGGGCAGGTTTGAACAGAAATTTTTAAAGCTTTTCTACACATTTAATTAAAAAATCTGGAGTGACTCCACTCAACTTTCCGAACACTTGCGATTAAGATCATTACCAAGCATTTAAATAAATTTTAATCGATGAATTTCAAACATATATACCAAATTGAAGTTCAATCGAATCTAGTGTTTACACGCTAGCGCACTTTCAAGAATTTCTCCTCATAGGCCATAATGTAACTGAAATCTTTGTCGTAGCCCTGTAGAAAAACTGTAAGTCCTATGCACATCAAAATCAATACCGGTCTTACGATGGTGGTTTATAACATATATGCCCAATTCGAGCTCAATCGAATGCCCCGTTCAGGACGCACGCACGCACGCACACGCACACACACACCTCGTAAAAATAGCATGAATGAATTCAGAAGACCTCAAAACGTGTAAATACACCAAAATCTCGAATTCGAATTTTTTCATGATTACAATACTTTCCTTACATGGTACATGTTCGGAAAGTAAAAAGCACTTTAATTTCTGGATTATTTGATAAGGAAATAAAGTATTTTTCTCATATAGTATTTAAAATACAATATAATTAGAATGATCAAAACATTATTCACGAAACATGTACAGCTGTGGAAAAAAGGCCCACTTGCTCTTTATTTGGCCAATATTCGTCAGACTGCAAAGTTATATATACCATTCGTTTGCAAATAACGTATACTTTAATTTTCTAGTAATTTAATTTGCATAAGGGGCCGTCTTCATATTTAATTCTGCATCAACTTCGTTTTTTTTTTCAATGGCAACATACTACTTTATTAAACGAAAGAAAATCTTCAAATTACCCTAAATATAAAATTTTACCAATTTCCTACAATAATTTCAGGAGATATTGCAATTTACTTTAGTGCGATTTTAAGGGACTTTCTGCAAATTGAGAAATGCTATTTGTAGGTTCCGAACTTTTCGCCTTTCATTAATTTCGCTCTCAAGAGTTAGAAGAAATAAATATTATTTTCACGGAAAATACTATTTCTAGTCTTAAAGTTTTTTGTACTAAGAATATCAGGTGTAGAATTTAGAATATTTAGTCAGTGGTTCAAATGACCCGTGAGTCCATAACTTCCTTGGTTCGTACACATGACTTAAAGGAAAAATGCAAAACGACTGCTCACGATTTTGAAAATCATTCTAATTTTGAAATTGTTACTGAGTATTTCTCTTGAAGGTTCTCTCTGAAAAGTGAAATGTTGCCAGGAGTGAGAGGCAGTTCTCTGCTCTTCTGACTACAATCATGAATGCTACTTAGCTAATGTCAAACTTGAAGAATGGTTTCATGATTGAAAATTTGTTTGAATTTCATGTAAAAAACGCAATTACTTTTTTGTTGACCCAATATTATCAATGTGTTTGTTATTTCACATTCTTCACTTAATATTATCGTCTGCAATGTGCAATATTCTTATAAGACTTTTGGCTGTGTTTTACTTTATAGTCAGTATGAAAATTTAGACAGAAAAACGTGATTTTGAATGTTTGTTGAATGTTCGAGTATGGAGTTCAAAGACCTGATGTTTCCAATATTAAAAAATCTGATGTGTCCAACACATGACTTCCTTGCACGTCCATTAGATCAAAAATATTTTGCATGCACTTCCTCTAAATTTATTTGTTTGAAAGAGATAAAATATCAATAATAGTAAGGTTTGGCGATTTCTAGCCAAATATTTCGATATCGCCAAGCTGAGTTCAATTTGAAAGATTTCCTTCTGACACTTTATTTGGCGATATTTCACCAAAAGCCGACAAACTTGAGATAGTCAGCGAGATTTTGGGGATAGCCAAAGTAGTCATTGACCACAGACTTTCAATGAATTGAATGCATCCATACACCTCAATGTATTTAAAGTCATTTGGCTCACCCTGTAAATAAATTCTCAGTCGATTGCTGTCAAAAAAGATATTGAAAACAGTTAGATATTACAATAGTTCTAAATACAAAGTTAAAAAATCTACGGGTTAAAGTTTTAGAGTTATACAAAATAGGAAATAATTTTTGGCGCCAAATTTGGCGATATTTCGGCGAAACTCGTCAATGTCGAAGACATTTGGCGAGATTTTAAGCATGAACCAAACAATGACAGATTATCGCCAAATTTGGCGATATTCCGCCAAAACTCGCCAAGAACGATAACTTTGGGCATGGACCAAATGACTGACTATCGCCAAATTTGGCGATATTTTGGCAAAAACTCGCCAAGGTCGACGACAGACGGCGAGATTTTGGGCATGGACCAAACAATGACTGTCTACAGTTATTATATTGAAGATGTCCATAGACATTAAGGTACTGAAATTCTTTTCGGTGGTCCTGTAAATAAACTCTCCAGTAGATTGGAACCAAAAATCGAGATGCACAACTAGATGTTACAACATTCTTATATATGAAATTTCATAATAGTTTTTGAGATTTGAGAGTTAAATATGCACACACATACACCAAAAGTCGCCAAGCTTGGCGACTTTTGGCATAGTTCTTGAGAGAGGCACGTGACCGTGGTCGGACCATTACCTAACTTATGTGGTAGGACGGTATTGTGCTTGAAATGGATGAATGCCCCTAAAATTGCTATTGACCGTAATGTATTGGAAATCTTTTGAGTGTTCCTGTAGCAGAACTATAAATGAAAAAGACACTTTTTTTAATGGAGAAATTCATTTTCTAACTCTTTACAGCATATATCACTTCTGAGTCGTTTGAAATAGCCCAATACCTCTAAAAAACGCTCTGATGAATTTCGGCCCATAGAGCGTAATGTATTTCGAATCTTTTGGGCGGTCCTGTAGATAAACTATTCAGTCGAATGGAACCGAAAGGGAAGGTGCACAACTAGATGTTACAACAATCCTAAATATAAAGTTTCAACATTCAACGCCTAACAGTTTTTGAGATATGCGAGTTTAATGAATTTCGGCCCATTGAGTGTAATGTATTTCGAATGTTTTGGGCAGTCCTGTAGATAAACTATCCAGTCGAATGGAACCAAAAGGGGAGGTGCACAACTAGATGTTACAACTATCCAAAATATGAAGTTTCGACATTCTACGCCTAATAGCTTTTGAGTTAGGCGAGTTTAATGAATTTCGGCCCATAGAGCGTAATGTATTTCGAATCTTTTGGGCGGTCCTGTACATAAACTATCCATTCGATTGCCACCAAAAGGGGAGGTGCACAACTAGATCATAGAACAATCCTAAATATCAAATCTCAACATTCTACGACCATTAGTTTTTGAGATATGCGAGTTACATACATACATACGTACGTACGTACAGACGGCATGGAAAAACTGGCCACAGTAGACTCGCCACTGGTCAAAATGAGTTGCAGACGCGTTAATATGATCGTGCATGCTAGCCTACGATGAGATGCATCGAAAAAAAATTTTTAATTAAATTTAGAGGTAGTCAAAATCGGTTTTTATGTCGAAATTTGGCCCCCAAAATTTTTCGGGATCACATTACTTCCTTATACTACGTACAAGGAAGTAAAAAAGGTCAAATTCATGCCTGGAATGTTGAGGATGTTAGTTTTTCAGAAATAGGACGTTGTATTGGAAGACATACATCTACTGCATCTAATTCTATAAGTGGAAAACATTTTATTTGGTGGGATATGGTAGCGGACGCAACAATAGACACTTTATAGAATCACCATCAAAATGCAAAAACCTCTAATTTATTTGCTTCAAAATTTGATATTTTTTAAATACCACTATCTTTTTACTGTTTTTGCACAAAAGAAATCTAATTTACGTTAATTTTACGCAATTTTTTAAGGACAATTTAAGGGACCATAATAAATTTATATATGGTCCCTTAATTCAAGAAAATAACACATTTTATTTAATATAAATTAAACTACTTAGCGTAAAAATTTGAAATTTCGCACAGCCATGTAAAAATCACTTTCTGCATCTATTACCATCAAAATTTGGCTAGGTTGTTTTCATTATTTTTTTGAATATTAATTTAATAATTCATAATCCATATTAATGTTTTATTAAAAATTATAATAATAGTAAATTATGCTTGGGTCGTTTAGTTCTAATAGTAAGAATAAAAGTCAGCTTCTTAATATTATATGAGATATGAATTGAAAATATTTTAACATGGGGAAGGGGATTTTCGGTGCTCATAACTCATCCATCTTTAGTTCAAATTTATTGAAAATTGGTATTCGTGGTTAAAATGAGGTAAATTTTTGAAATATGAAGTGAAATCTAGAGGTTGCTATTGAAAAAAAAAAAAAAGAAGTTGATGCAAATTTTAATAGGAGACGTCTCCTTATGCAATTTTTATGTATAGCAAATTAAAGTGTACGTCAATCGTAAACGGTTGGTATCTGTAACTTGGCTGTATGACAAACGACGGCTGAATAAAGTACAAATGGGCCTTTTTTCCGGAATTCACCATGATCAAAACTATATTTGATATGCCGTAATTATAATATTACAAATTAGATAACTTGTTTTTGATAAAAAAGTAAATTTTGCTGTTTATTAAACATTATAATTAAAAATCAATAGTATAAATATATTTTTTTTGATAGCCTTCATTTTTTTCAGCAAAAATGCTTAAGTATTGATTAGGAACTTAAAAAAATATAGGTGGTGAGGATATCTAACTGAAAACAGTATTAAAATTCTGAAACTAGTTAATGATCGAGAATTTTTGAAGCAATACTACAGCACATAAACAGATTAGTAAATTTAGCAAGCAAACCTTTAAAAATGACGTTTTAACTATTGCTAATTAAATTGACAATGATAAATACAGGAAATATTTGATATTTTAAAATCATCCATAAATCTCAATACTGCAAGATTATGTGGGAAATTTTTATTAGTAAAAGTTCAATTATGTTTTATCACACTTACTAAATATTGCCCTCATGGAAGGGGGGGGGCAATTTATCGTTTTTTAAAATACAGTTTATAGTTAAAATGCATTAGAATAAAATATTTTATATAATTTCGTGGTTTTTTTAACAATAGTGGATTAGGAGGGAATCAACACTAAAATGTTTAACGCAGCAAATCTAAAATAATAATTCAATAACAGTGAAATGGAAATAAATTTTCAAATCATACTTTTAAAAAATAAGAATTTAAGTTATTCTGTGAAGTTAAAAATTTGTTCAATAAAAATAATTTTTCAAGATTTTACTATGTAAATTTAAAATTTGTATTTTTCTTGCTCACTTATTTGCTAAGTCCTCAATGACTTTGTCAAAAATAAACCTTTAATAAATTACCTTCGGTATCATCCCAAACCTCTTTGATTGCATTCTATTTTTCTTTTTTTTTTTCCCCATGAAAAAATTTTTGGCCTGGACAGTGGACTTTCTGAGGGACGGCGTTAGTTAAAGCAACCTCTTCAAGGGTTAGAAAACGGACACTTTCTTATCATGCTTACTGTTTGGGGAATTTGGTTTTTTCCACAGAAGAATCATTAGACGTAAGTCATGGCGACCACTAGCCGCAAGATCCACCCCTGCACTTAGAGAAAGGTGTGTTTGTGTTGTGGGATTAAAGCCAATTATCTACACTTGTGATCTAGGATAATGGGTTGGGTGCCCTATATGGGGGTCTTTTAAAGGTGTCCTGATTCATATTTATGTTTAGTTTCAGAGGAAACCACAGCAAACTCTGAACGGTTAGGTCGGCAGACGCGACCTGATTTTGAACCAGACACCTTCCGACTCCCAGTTCAGACAGCAAATGCGCTCTGCCACTGGTCGGGCCTTACACGCTTAAATCTATTGATTAAAACTAACACTCCTTTATTGATTAAATTTCTTATTGGCTGATTTAAAGCCTTTTACGCTAAAAATTTCTGTAAAATACTCTTTAATTACGCTAAAAATTTCTGTAAAATACTCTTAATTTGTAAACTCCTCAATTCGCCCCAATGCCCCCAATTCACTAGATTCTATTTAGCTCTATTTTCACTTAAATCTTGTCTATTTGAGAATTCTGTCTTCTCCCCCACGAAAAGAAATGCCTGGTAAGATATCCTATTACTATCACGTGAAAAACTCTCTTCAACGGATAACGGTACATAGTCACAACGTGGGAATCGTGGCTTATGGTGGGCATCGAAGAACAAGCGTGTCGTTATCAAAATCTGAATTAAAAGAATTTCTAAAGAGGATACTGGATGTACTTTACTTAATGCTAAATCCTTTTTCTGTGGGTGTTTACTTCTCGGTGTATTCACTGGTGATAATTTTATTTTATATCCGAATACCAAATGCATCTTTATCATATTTAGAGTTGTGAAATAAATTCAACCTATATATGGAGAGGATGCTTTTTGTAAAAATTTTGCTTTCATGGACATAGTTTCTTACGATTGGATTATAAAAATCTCGTAGCTATTGTAAAACAAATGAGGTTATGATATCTTCAGTCAAGTGAGTAAGTACTATTTTACCTTTTTTCATGTAAATAAATTTTGTTGCTGCTTCTGTATTCTGACTGTACTGTGAATTCGTTTTATAACTAGAGTGAAATTATATTCTATTTACAAAAAAAAAAAAAAACTTTTTGTATAGTGTATTAAGAAGTATGTAATGTATTTGCCTTGATTTAAAATTTATTTTCTCGGGCTTATAATCATAGATTACAGCTCTGATAAAAAATGAAGAAAACGAATAATTCAATATATTAATCAAAAATGGGGAATTTTCATAAAACACCCTTTTTCTAGCTTAAAATAATAATCTTAATTGAGTACAGACATATTAATCAAAACAGGACTGATTTTGTAAAAACGCTCATTCTATAACTTAAATAATAATCATAATTGAGTACAGTTATATTAATCAAAAACGGACATATTTTGTAAAAACACTCCTCTTTTTTAATTATTATTTAGGTTAAATGGAGCTGTTGTATAATGCTCAAAAATTGAAAATTTTTCGCTCCATTGATTTTTGTCGATTAATGGAGCAAATTTTACTCAAACAGGAGAATGGCTGTTTGAAGTCAAAAATTGAGTAAAAATATACTCCGTTTGATTACTATTTTACTCAGTAGATTTAAGCGTGTCTAGAGAAAGGAGAAATACTCTTTTTTTCTTGAACATAAAAAACAGTCCCATTTTACTCATAGAAAAACCACGGGGGAGGGGGGGTCTAGTGATTTTGACCCCCAACCACCACGGTGCCCATGATGCCCCTTGTTCACGACCCTGGTCCTCAGACTTAGATAATATCTTTTCACATTGCTAAAGCAGGATGCGACATTTAACGGAAAGTACTTCAAAAAATTTTCAACAAAACTATTATTCTTTATTTTGAAAAATTCAACTACCAACAGCTAACAAGACGATGTCTTTGGCAAGGTCGTACTCACATGGGCATGGGCTCTCATATGAGTACTTTTAGAAGTAATCTTACATTTGTAAGGGGCGGCTCATGTCGGACATCCAGGGGCGTAGCCAAGGGGGGGTTAGGGAAGTGATAACCCCCCCCACACACATGAGGAATTTTTTGCCATACAAAATGTATATTCTTCACTCCCTTATCACACACTCCCCTGCCTTTTATTCCGCAATGATGTCATGCAGGTTGTGCATAGAATTTACTCATTTTAGATGCATCAATGTGGACAATATCATCAGTGACTTCATATGCAATTTTCCTTCATCCCTTATTGTGAATAATCGTATTTTCATTCATTGTGTGCCATTGTATTTGATTTTATATCAACAATTAAAATTACTGCATATTTTTGATAAATGAAATATTTCTTGTTAAAGCATGATATCGACGACTGCATCTAGTGATTTAGTATGCATCTTTCTCCATCCTTTTTGTGAGTAGTCATATTTTCGTTCATTGCAAGCCATTATTCTAATTTCTGTATGAACAGTTAAAATAACTACACATTTTCCATAAACAACAATTATTTGGTAAAAATATTTCTTAATATTTTATGAGTTTTTATTTTTCAACCAAGATTACCTTGCAGACTGTTTTTGTTATCTTTAAATCTGCGTTGCAGACTGTAACAGAAAATTCTGCAACTGGGGCAACAAAACAGTGACATTTGCAAGGGAGAGGGTTCAAACTCCCTCCTTGTCAAATTTTTTTTAACAAAATGTCCATAAATTTTAAATTTTTAGCTTCAATATTACACATTTTAACACAAAGTTACGTCTATAACCCCGCTTGAAGGAAGTCTGCATACGCCACTGCAACAAAAGGCTCCATGCACACTTCCCACCATATCATATAATAGACATTGAGAAATACTGCTAAAAAATTAGAAAAAGAAATTAGTGAAAGATAGTGAAAGATAAAAATAAATTTTAAATACATTCTAAAATTTTTGTAATACTGGCTGAAATCCTAAGTACCCTCTAAAGAATAAAATATTTTATTCCTTCTAGATAAGGTATTTTATATTTTTAGAATTGCATTTATTTATTTTATCTGCATCATTAGTCAAAAGAGTATGTAAGCATAAAATTGCTTTTATACCTTTTTTCATTACATTTCTTATCAAGCATTACACTAATTTTAAAATTACAATTTTTTAAATCGAGTTTTGGTTAAATTTTAGTTATTTCGCACCCTGGAGTTAACCCAGCAAAGCGAGCTACTTCAAGGGTTAGTGAGAAAATGGTATTCACAACTCCAAAATCGGGGTTACCCCAAGAATTGACCCTGACTCCAGGTGCAGATTCTAACCCCGCAATATCGGAGGATTGACTCGGGTTTATAAACATGGCGGATACGAGGGTTGTTTTTATAGGTTTGGAAAATCCCAAAAATTTGCTAATACTTGAACATTTTGTGCTTTAACAGACGGAAACTGCTGTGGAAACCACCCATCAAGCTATAAAAGTAGCCAAAAGAAATGTAAATGATAAAAAATCTTGTACAATGTTTTCAAAAACTCTGGAGAATGACTGTGCTTTTTTTGCCGTAGAGATTGCAGGCACCATCTGTCGGACTTATCTTGGTTTGCTTTTCCATTCCCTCTTTTTTCTGATTTGAACACTTTTTTTTTCTTAATTATTTTTTATGCTGAAAATAAGTAAGCAAATTCTGATCTTTCCTATTTATTTTCTTGTCTCTATTATTCCACAGATGAGGGGCGATTTGGCCAGAGCACAGTGGACCTACTTCGCCATCGCTTTTTTACTTCCTTGTGCGTAGTATAAGGAAGTAATGTGAACCAGAAAAAATTTTGTGGGCCAAATTTCGACGAAAAAACCGATTTTGACTACCTCTAAATCTAATTTTAAGAATTTGTTTTATGCATCTTATCGTAAGCTAGCATGCACGATCATATAAACGCGTCTGCAACTCATTTTGACCAGCGGCAAGTCTATTGTGGCCAGTTTTTCCATGCCGTCTGTATGTACGTACGTATGTATGTATGTAACTCGCATATCTCAAAAACTATTGGTCGTAGAATGTTGGGATTTGATATTTAAGATTGTTCTATGATCTAGTTGTGCACCTCCCCTTTTGGTTGCAATCGAATGGATAGTTTATGTACAGGACCGCCCAAAAGATTCGAAATACATTAAACTCTCATATCTCAAAAAGGATTAGGCGTAGAATGTCGAAACTTCATATTTTGGATAGTTGTAACAACTAGTTGTGCACCTCCCCTTTTGGTACCATTTGACTGGGTAGTTTAACTACAGGACTGCCCAAAAGATTCGAAATACATTACGCTCTATGGGCCGAAATTCATTAAACTCGCATATCTCAAAAACTATTAGGCGTAGAATGTTGAAACTTTATACTTAGGATTGCTGTCGCATCTACTTGTGCCACTCCCCTTTCGGTTTGATTTGACTACATATTTTATCTACAGGGCGGCTCAAAAGATTCTAAATTGCGCTCTATGGGCCGAAATTCATTACAGCGTATTTTAGTGGTATTGGGCTATTTCAAACGACTCAGATGTGATATATGCTGTTAAGAGTTACAAAATGAATTTCTCCATTAAGAAAAGTGTATTTATCATTTATAGTTCTGCTACAGGAACACTCAAAAGATTTCCAATACATTACGGTCAATGGCAATTTTAGTGGCATTCATCCATTTCAAGCACAATACCGTCCTACCACATAAGTTAGGTAATGGTCCGACCACGGTCACGTGCCTCCCTCAAGAACTACGCCAAAAGTCGCCAAGCTTGGCGACTTTTGGTGTGTACGTGTGTGAGTATTTAACTCTCAAATCTCAAAAACTTATGAAATTTCATATATAAGATTGTTGTAACATCTAGTTGTGCATCTCGATTTTTAGTTCCAATCTACTGGAGAGTTACTTTATTTACAGGACCACCGAAAAGAATTTCAGTACTTTAATGTCTATGGACATCTTCAATATAATAACTGTAGACAGTCATTGTTTGGTCCATGCCCAAAATCTCGCCGTCTGTCGTCGACCTTGGCGAGTTTTTGCCAAAATATCGCCAAATTTGGCGATAGTCAGTCATTTGGTCCATGCCCAAAGTATCGCCATTTGTCATCATTCTTGTCGAGTTTTGACAAAATATTGCCAAATTTGGCGATAATCTGTCATTGTTTGGTCCATGCTTAATATCTTGCCACATGTCGTCGACATTGACGAGTTTCGCCGAAATATCGCCAAATTTGGCACCAAAAATTATTTCGTATTTTGTATAACTCTAAAACTTTAACCCGTAGAATCGTGAACTTTTGTATTTAGAACTTTGTAATATCTAACTGTTTTCAGTATATTTTTTGACAGCAATCGACTGGGAATTTATTTACAGGCTGAGGCAAATGACTTATACATTGAGGTGTATGGATGCATTCAATTCATTGAAAGTCTGTGGTCAATGACTACTTTGGCTATCCCCAAAATCTCGCAAACTATCTCAAGCTTGTAGGCTTTTGGTGAAATATCACCAAATAAAGTGTCAGAAGGAAATCTTTCAAACTGAACTCAGCTTGGCGATATCAAAATATTTGGCTAGAAATCGCTAAACCTTACTATTACTGATATTTTATCTCTTTCAAACAAATAAGTTTAGAGGAAGGACGTCGAAAGTATTTTTGATTTAATAGGCATGCAAGGAAGTCATGTATTGTACACATCAGATTTTTTTTTTTTTTTTTTGTAACAAGAGGCGGGATAAAAATCAGTGGCAGACCGAAAAGAACTGGTGCCCGGGGCAACATACCTTTTTAGTGCTCTCCATCCTATTTTTTGTCAAGTTTTCTTTGTCTCAGAGACGATTTGACGTCCCTCTGCAATCAACGCCTGGGCAGGGGCCCCGGCTTGCTCACCCCTAGATCCGGCACTGATAAAAATATTTACATAGAAGAGATTAATCATTTAGGTGTAAAGGATGAAAAAAAAAAGTGTTGTTGAGGGGTTAAACATTTTTGTCTGATTGTAGTGTACTGTACTTGGGAATAGCGATTTAACAATTCTTCACACAAATGTGAGAAAAAAACAATATGCTTCAGCATCATAGAATTTTTTAAAGACATGTACATATTCTATATATAATATATAAAGTACCTCAAAAAGAAAAACATCAAAATTGCATAAATTAATTTTTGTGTGTTAAAAAATATGAAAATTCCTAAATTTGAAAAAAGTATAACAGACATGAAATTTTATTTATAAAAAATATTGGATGTAATTTTGTATTAAATGTTTAATCAGTGTATTTTTTTTATAATAAAGTTAAATTAAATTTCACATTTTAATGTGCAGTTTACATAAAAACAAATTAAATATCATGAAGGAAGTGTGTGTGGTGGGAGCTGGGTTCGATCTCGGGAACATTAAATCTAGTTATCTCTTCATGGAATCATTACTCTGACCAATCACAGGCGAGCTTTCAAAGCTAGGTGAGACATCTCCAGAGTGAGGTAACCCTGGGTGGAAATAAGTTGGTGAATACAGTTTTCGAGTTGTCTCCAAGACAAACCGGCAATGCAGGTTTCCCAACTCTCGGATCATGGCAGGCTACTCACAGTTTGGTGAATACGGCCCTTAGTGGGTTAACACAGATGTTAATTTAATAAATTTATTAGCTCTATTAATGAATTCAAACTTAAATTTAATTATATAATTAACGATCGCATTAAAAAAATTAATTGCTGTTATATAAATTAGGGTTTTTTATATATAGCTCCATTTGAAAAAATAATAAACATTTAAAATTAAAATATGTTTTATACAAGTCACAGAACATCTATAACGTCTTCAATTTCTTTCACTTCCTCGACACTGATACTGGAAAATGACCCTAGCTATTAATTACACTTCTTTTTTTTAAAAAAAAGCTTCGTCAGTCTTCTTTTAAGGATTTTATCTTTTTCCGAGACGTGTGGACAGGAAAACATGTTTTTGCCCAAAGATTTCATATAAAAGATAGGTATTTATCACCAATGTCCTACACAACTGGCTACAAATAATTATCATACATATTCTGACTTTTTATTGATGCATGGTTTCATTTTTTCAGTAACTCAGTGCATGAGTCAGAAGTAGGCTCTTTATCTTGCTTGTATTACAGCCAGGGGCGTAGCCAAGGGGGAGGGGTTAGGGGGTCATAACCCCCCCCCATGAGGAATTTTTTGCCATACAAAATGTATAGTCTTCACTCCCTTATCACACACATGTATACATATATGTGAGTTGCAGTAGTCGTAACCCCCCCCCCATGAAAATTCTGGCTACGCCCCTGATTACAGCGCATAAAATAATTATATTTTTTAAAGGAAAGCGAAAATTCTTCCAGAGGCCCAAACAGTCCGAGCCTATTGGTCGAGCAAAATGCATGTTGATAACCTGTTATCAAAGAAGCACTTTATTGAATCTTGTTTGTAAAATTAGTCATTTCCTCTTCTTTTTTTTTCCGGGGGGGGGGGATTTTCTGAAAATGCATCTAATCTTTTCTCATCTGAGCTTCCTTTATTACATTTACTACATTAAAAGATTTTGTTAACTTTCCTAGGAACTTAAAATTTGTTAAAACATTTATAACACGCTTTACAGCTTTTTCTAAAATATGCAGTGTCACTGAAATTGAGATTGTTCTTCAGATAGATCTTGACGTTACTTTCATTTTTCGATTTCTTCTTTTCTTAGTTGTTTGGGCTTTTCCTTTTTCCCAGTTTCATACTTTCTATGCCATCAAAGTGTCTTTATTTTTTCTATTCACCTAAATGTTTTCTGACTCTTTTTGTAAGGGGATCATAGTTCTTCTCAAATAAAGATTTTTCAATAATTTAAAAATTTTTTTAGTTAAATATGTATTTAAAATTAGTGATGTAACGAATATTTGGCCACTATTCAGTATTTGGCTGTTTTGCTGAATATTTGGTAGGCCAAATATTCGGTAAGCCGAATACTGAACAGGCTAGGGGGGGGGGGGGGGGGCTAGCCTGTTTGATGATGGGGATAGCCAATAAACTTTCTAATATCGCCAGTAAAAAGAACTTCCGTATTCCAATTAAACCTAATAAAACAATTTTTCAGCACATTAGATTGGAAAAAGACCCAATCAACCCCATCGAAACCGCAGGGATCTATAAAATTAATTTTTTGTCAAACGATACTAATAAAGAAAATTGCTACATCGGCATTACAAAGAGGAAAATTAAAGAGCGAAAAAACGAACATTTTCAAGACATTAACCTACAGAAACAAAGTACCGCTCTGGCCCGTCTTGCTTTGGAAGAGCCCATTACCATTGATTTTAAAAATATTTAAAAAATAGCCAACTTTAAAAATAGTATATATGCCTACATTCGTGAGAGCTTGGAAATAGAGACGACAGATGGCAGCATCAACGATGCGCTTCATACAATCGACCGATCATGGGATGACGTCATTCATTGAAAATTCCAGAAGAAGAGAGAAGAGATAGAAGAGGAAGCCGCCATTAGTGTGAGATCCAGAAACGACTGATGATGGTTATGTGTTTATGTGTAACCGAAATATATATCGTTTACGAGGGAATAAGGTATTCCCAAATAAAAAATTTTAACTGATTAATCCGCCGTATTAAATAATGTTTTATAAGTTTTTATACTGAACAGGCATTCGGCCAAATATTGCTACATGTTCAGCTGAATAATTTCTTAACAAAGAGAGAAAAATATTTTTTTAATGCATTTACAAATAACATTGTTTAGTTATACTTCAGTGTGTTGATCTCAATAATAAAATATCCTAAGTCATTAAGCTGAATGTAACAATCTAATGTATTTAATATTACAGAAATACAGACTTTTCTACTTGGTGACACTACTTGACATGATTTCTAATTTCTTTATTGGGTGGTGTTAGAAGTAATTTTTTCAGATCCTCAATTACAAACATAAATTTGAAATGCTGCTAAATGTGATTTCCTCAGAGAGTAAAGCCCAAAACAGGATGATAATGTATAGTTACCAGATTAATCACATTTACCATAGCATCTATACTATTAAAATCTGTGCGCGTCTGTGTGTGTGTGTAGCATCATCATCTCCTAAACGGCTGGGAGTTGAGTTTCGAACGAGGTATCCACGAATTCGGAAAATTTCGAGAAAGAACCTCCGCTAATTTAAATTTCGAAATTTGAATTAGTTTAGGAGATTAGTTAAAATTTTTTATTTGGGAATACCTTATTCCCCCTTACACGATATATATTTCGGTTACACACATAACCATCTTCAGTCGTTTCTGGATCTCTCACTAATGGCGGCTTCTTTTTATATCTTCTTCGTTCTTCTTCTTGAAAGTTCGATGCATGACGTCATCCCATGATTGGTCGATTGTATGAAGCGTATCGTTGATGCTGCCCTCTGTCGTCAATATTTCTAAGCTTTTACGAATGTAGGCATATATACTATTTTTAAAGTTGGCTATTTTTTTAATATTTTTAAAATCAATGGTAATGGGCTCTTTCAAAGCAAGGCGGGCTAGAGCGGTACTTTGTTTCTGGAGGTTAATGTCTTTAAAATGTTCGTTTTTTCGTTCTTTAATTTTCCTTTTTGTAACGCCGATGTAGCAATTTTCTTTATTAGTATCGTTTGACATAAAATTAATTTTATAGATCCCTGCGTTTTCGATGGGGTTGATTAATTATAATGATGATCATAAAATTAATTTTATGTCAAACGATACTAATAAAGAAAATTGCTACATCGGCGTTACAAAAAGGAAAATTAAAGAACGAAAAAACGAACTTTTTAAAGACATTAACCTCCAGAAACAAAGTACCGCTCTAGCCCGCCTTGCTTTGAAAGAGCCCATTACCATTGATTTTAAAAATATTAAAAAAATAGCCAACTTTAAAAATAGTATATATGCCTACATTCGTGAGAGCTTAGAAATATTGACGACAGAGGGCAGCATCAACGATACGCTTCATACAATCGACCAATCATGGGATGACGTCATGCATCGAACTTTCAAGAAGAAGAACGAAGAAGATATAAAAAGAAGCCGCCATTAGTGAGAGATCCAGAAACGACTGAAGATGGTTATGTGTGTAACCGAAATATATATCGTGTACGGGGGAATAAGGTATTCCCAAATAAAAAATTTTAACTAATTAATCCGCCGTATTAAATAATGTTTTATGTGTTTTTATCTAGTTTAGGAGATATTGATAAAAAACCCCATCAAAAATGCTAATTTTTGCTCTCCGCAATTCCGTGATTGTAACCCCTGTAGTCAAAAAAGTGAGAAATAAGCATCGAGGTTGCCATGTTTGGCTATTTTATTAAATTATTTAGACTCCTGCAGTAAAAATAAAAGAATAATGATTTTTTTCTATTTAGATTATTTACAAAGTTATTTTTTAATTAAAATATTGCATTCATGTTAAATCAGAGCTGGAATTAAATGTTTTTTATGTGTAAAAGAATAAGGGACTGAGAGATTTCCGAGACTAATATGTATATTTTTTAGTTTGGCCGGGAAAAAAATGGCTCATTTGGAGATTTTGAGAAAGTAGTAGATTCTACGGATTTGCACAGTTTAGGGCTTGGCGCAATTTACTGCGAGCAAATCGAAATAGGTTTAGGTTTGTGTGTGTAGGTTTCATTAAAATACGGCGTTATACTTTAATTTTCCATGCAGAAATGTTCAATTATTAAGTCGATTTTGAGCAATCTATCTTCGGAATTTTCCCCAAATTAAGTAAATTGATTTACCTTGGGGGAATGCCGCCAAATTTCAAAAGAAATTAAATTCTCGCATTCCGTAAATTGGAATAAATAAAACACGTTATAGTTGATAATTTAAAATACTGCTATGCTACTTTTCAAAGAGATGCCTGCATTAATTTTTGGCGATGGAACCATACACAAATAATTATTTCCTCATTTTGATTGCTGTTAAATCAGTGCTTAGAATCATTCTCTGAAAAAAAAAAGAAAAAAAAAATCTCGCAAAATGGCGTATGCAGATTCCTTCTTTTGTACCTTTCTTAGAAAAGTTGGCGATAAATATTCAAATGTAGTGTAACTCCGTGTTTAATAGCGTGTGTTTTTTACGTTTGTACTGCTAATTCTATGGCACGATTGAGATGAGCCAATGTTACGAGCGGATGGATAGATAATTTTTTAAATCCCGCCAAGCAGGGTATAATAAAATAGGAATTCTGTGTAAATATGATTTTTTTTTAGATGAACGAGAATGTTTTTAAGCCTGGTAAATATAGCTGGTATTGCCTATAAATAATTGCATTTACTGTGAAGTTAAATTTAGGATTCATTTTGGCTATTTGCCATCGACTATCGGTGTTAATTATGCCAATATGGCAGTTCTTGCAAGCATAAATAAATTTCATTTCATGTTCTATTTTTAATATTGCTACAGTTTCAGTAATTACGGAATCCGTTGTTGCCACTCAAGCTGTTAAATTTAACAATTAAGTGAAAACACTCATTTCTACAGCTCTTGACTCGAAAAATGAAAACGCATTGGATATGACACAATTAGAACATTACCACAATCACCACGTCAATAACGCGAACCTGTAACTTTGGTTATTTTTAACTAAATTCATTTTCAAGGTCTTTAAGAAATCTTGTATACTAAGCCTCATATCTTAATTCCGATTAGTTTACAAGAAAATTGATTAATCAATATAAACTGAAGCAATGAAACTTTGTAAGCGTTTTTCTTGTAACGAGGAAAATGCAGATTGACGTCTTTGGTGTAGAAGTGGCGATAGAGAGAACTACTTAATTCAGTAACGTTAATGGAGAATGATAATTGAATATGCGCATGTACAAAGACCCAAAAATCAAGAGAGTATGAAAAGTCAGGAATATGAAATGAAAATTAAAAAAAAATCAAATAATACGAGATATAAGTAATAATAATACGAGAATGACATTGCAATCATGTGTACAACAAAAGTCCTAATTGCTTATAATATTCCCCTAGCAATGACTTAGTCCGACCAGTGGCCGAGCGCTTAGCGCTTTGAACTGGGAGATGGAAGGTTTCTGGTTCAAAACAGGTCGCGTCCGCCGACCTAACCGTTCGGATTTTTCCTGTATTCCGTTCGGAAAATAAAACTGTACTCGCAACATGCATATGTTAGGAAACATATATGTCTGGTTTCCTCCAAAACATAGCGTAAATACCGGTTAGGACCATAGAGAAGAAATATAGGTGGAGAGAGCAATTGTAACCCTAAACTGAAGCGTGCACACGAGTCACGTGACTTGTGGTCAAGCGGGGTGGAATTTCTCCATTTCCTTTGCTGTTCTCCATAGCTTTGTGTGAGGTCGATGGTTCTAATCCAAAAAAAGGGTGCATTATTTCTCTGCATATAGATGCAATGAAAAATTCTTGAAAGGAGGACAACTGGCATTTCATAGGAAAGCTATGTTTTGCAATTTTAGCCGTTTAAAATGTATGAATGTTCTTTAAAACACTAGATTGACAATTTGGCGATTATATTAACTCGCCAAGTATTGCAGATCTCAAAGTCACGTAAATTAACTTTTAATTTCAAATTAAAATTAAAAATCAGATCAAAATAAAATTTACTCTTTATTTTCTCAGTGAATATAACAGGTTATTGTTTTAGAATGTCTATTGGCGCTGTAGTGCCTCACTCATGTTTCTTTCTTAAACATTCTATTTTTTCAAAATGTCCTTATTGTTAAGGTAACTTTTTCAGACAATTAGTAGCAAATTGAACTTTTTAAGCTGATCCACTGAAGCTATATTCCTCTGTTTTTGGACAAAGAATATCACATATCATGGGGGGAGGGTGAAATACCATTTCATTATGTTAACAGAAACATGAAATTCAATTAACGAATTCACTATATATGTGTATATAAATGTAAAGGATATTGCTAAAAAATCAGCTGTTTAAAACGTTCATATTAACTCTAGTAACAATATGGTTTAAAATACTAGATCGCACCCCGCCTCCTGAAATGGAAACCTATATGCGCTACTGAATACAAACTTTGAATTTTA
The DNA here is from genome assembly GCA_038373885.1 of Cheiracanthium punctorium. Classification (NCBI taxonomy): domain Eukaryota; kingdom Metazoa; phylum Arthropoda; class Arachnida; order Araneae; family Cheiracanthiidae; genus Cheiracanthium; species Cheiracanthium punctorium. The sequence goes on from JAWZYV010013293.1 coordinate 55,325, forward strand.
CATTGCTTAATATTCTGAAAAAAAAAAGGTTGTCGATGTATGCATTATTTTAATCTGCATAAATAAGTTTCTAGTCTTTTTTGCGTGATTAACATTAAAAAAAAAAAAAAAAAAGAACTTTATTGAAATTTCGGACCTTTTGTTAAAAATAAAAATTGCTATTTTGATAACTTATAACAATTGTGAAAAAAGTAGTGTCTTGTAATACGAAATGCAAAGCGATGCTATAACCTACAATTTTTTTTTCATCAAGAATTACTTTTTTTAAAAGCTTTCCTAAAGATCTAGCGAGAAGACTTCTTTGGGAAACACAGTTAGAAAGAGAAGGATTAAAAGCTTTAGATTATTAGAAGCTGCGTTCAAAGCATTTTACAGAAGATTGCTTTGAGAAAGCAATATTTGGAGGAATGTGGTTAAAGAAGAATGCAATACCAACCATCTTACATTTTCCTCATCATCTCCAACGAAAAAAATATTCTTATCAAGCTTGATAATGTACATTACTAGATTAACTCATTTGATAATGTACATTACTAGATTTTATTACAATGTTTCATAACAAAATCAAAATAATAAATAAAATACAACAAAATAAAATGTTTCAAAAGCCAAAACTTCAAAGTAATTCTGCAAAACAAAATTTAAGACTAAATAATTTCAAAATAACCAGAGAGGGAGAAAATAATTAGTGCTGCAAAAACTATTTCCCCCATTCCCTTTCTAGAAAAATAAAATGCTTGAGTTTGCGAACCAAAGGGCGATAAGCAGCCAAATCCGCTTCTTCTTCTTCTTCTCCTACAACGCTCTAATCTTAGCTTCAACTTTCCCGGCAAAATACAATAGGAGGCTCCCTCCACCTATATCCCTTCTCTATGGTTAGGACCCCTTAGAAAGACCCCCCACGGAGGACACCCCTACCCCTTCACCTAGATCCCATGTGTGGAGACTAGAAGCAGGATAGTCTCCAGATTTATAGAGAGTTCAATTTAACGCCCAGCGTGGTGTGCAACTTATAGGAGCAGTTCTCCGATACCGGATCCATCGAGAAAAAGCCTGGGCAAGGTCATCTAAGAGAAGCTGCTTCTTTTTTGATCGCCCGTGACACTGACGAAGTTTTCGTGCCATCATGTTGCAGTCATCTCAGATTTGCAGTCATGACGTGAACATTTCATCACGATTTAAATAATTTTTCACTTTTATAGATTCCTCATCACTGGGTTTAATTCGAATTATATGGGTAAGGAGAATGTTCTTTTCCTACCGTGCGGAGAACGGGTACGCAGCTAGTATTTATTAAATTATGAATATCTCAAAATTATAATTATGCTGCTATTATGTTTAGCTTTGTAGAAAATATTTTTTCATGACCAAAATTTTTTAGTTTCACAGATAATATGCTGTTGTTTGTTTTTAAGTACCTACAATTAATATTTAAATGAATTTTAATTAGTCTTTATTTAGTATTTAATTATAAAATTTAAAAGCGATATTTTGTTTACAATTAAAATGAAATTTTAAAAAATTTAATATTCGGCTTAAACTATAGGCCGAATATTCAGCATTCAGCCAAATCACTGTTCGTTACATCTCTATTTAAAATGCTATTATATCAGGTTGTAACAAAAGTTTTCAGCCAAATCTGCTTGAGTCAACTCATTCAGCCAGCGACTGAACTTGTATGTCAAGTTTATGCAAAGCATAGCATGACTAATGGGCATGGCACTAACATTTAACTCCTTAGCTAGCTCTCGATCAGGGACGGCCTGACACGGTAAGCACTGCATCGGGTCCCCACCTTCGAAAGGGTGCCATTTCGAACTCAAAAACTGAGAAAAACTTTATCTAGAGCATAAAAGGGCACCCTTTTCACGTTTTCAGGGAGGCGCTAAGTACCTTAGGGCCGCCCCCTACTCTCGTTTGGTTGAAGACTAATCTTCTACCACAAGTTCTCACACGTGGTCATCACATCATTAACACCAGTAAGTCGGGCAGAGCTCTCTGCTTCTTGAATTCCGTAGTCCTTGTTTTTGAACTTTCGTACCAAACTTTTACACATGATACTACAGTATAATATCTAAAGCTGTACACATAATTCGTTGACATTCTGTGGCTGACTTTTTGCAACATATCTGGAAGTAATGATAGTTCTAATCTGGTAGAGTGATAGTTCCATTTCAGACACCTTTCATTTAATGATACCAATACTTTTTTTTACATTTCACTACAGTATTCTAAAGCAAGTCTCTTTCTTTCAAATGACAAGCTATGAGCCAACATGAGAACGCGAACTGTCTGCACAGATGAAATATGCTGTGGGGGAAGCTTTCATTACAACCTAATAAAATGAATGATCAAAGCTTTATCTTTGTTTTCTGATGAAAACAACTAATTACTTAAAATGATATTTCAAGCAAGGTGTGACTTCACCAATGGTAGCTATAATTAATCATATGTGTATACATGTATATTTTTTTTTTTTTTTTTGTGCTTAGTGCAGCTAATTGTGCAGAAAAGCCATATATGTAGTCTAAAAATTAAATTTTTGCCAAGTTTTAAATCAAAATTTTGCATTTTGTCCCCGTACGTAACACATTTTTGTTTGTCATAGCCAGCTTCTAAATGAAAAGCTATAATATTTTAATTGAATAATTCAGGAAGCTAGTTCACTAGTGGAAGACCAAAAAAAAATAGTTCAGTTGTCTTCAATATTATTAGTTTAAAAATTAAAAATATGCTCAAAATTGTTTCGTACGGGTCAAAAAGACATTTATCATTAAAAATTTGTGATAAAATACTATTTTCCTTTTTATTTCATATAATACCACTATTGAAAAGGTTTTGGGAAACATAGGAACTTTGAAATAAAATATTTTTTGAACAGTAGTTGAAAATATAATGTCCCGTACATAACACATTATTTTTCTGTATGACTGAAAACAAAATGCTCTTTCTGTTTAGTTAAAAATAAAGATTTTTTGTTGGTTAACTTTAACAGAAGAGATTTCAAGCTTTAAAATGATGTATTGTACTTAATTCTGTATCAGGTGCTGTTTACATGTTTCATTTGGTGATCATTCTAGTGCCATTGTAGGTGCTGCACAGCAGGAGTGAAGTACCCTGCCGGCGGTAGTTTTGACTGGCAACCATAAAGAAATGTGTATTGTCAGTTTGGGAATTTGAAATTGTTTCATGTTATGGATGGAAAGGAATGAAATGTGTTATTGCATGAGAAAAAGTGTGTGTGTGTTTGTTAGAAATATGGTGTGAATATAAAACTAAATAAAAGAAAGCATGTTGGTTTTACGTTATAAGCCGGTGTGTATGTTTGTTAGAAATATCGTTCGAATATAAAACTAAATAAAAGAAAGTATGCTGATTTTACGTTATAAGCCAGTGGGTGTTAGGGACATTTCTGAGCAGTTAATTAAAAAAAAAAAAAAAAGGTAAGTGCTCTTTTTTTAACGAATCTTCGTGATGTTTGAGGTTTTTTAATGTGAATTTCAAGTTGATATTTAATGTTTCTATGTTTTCGTTGGTGCTATTTATGTGCTATTCTAATCATACTGACTTTATATGAGGTGTACAACTAGGTTGTTTAATCCACCGATGTTTTTTTTTTTTTTGTTGTTGTTGAAAATGGGCCAGTGTTTGTCCAGTTTACATTAGCTGTACAACTGGGTTGCTTAATCCACTGCAGTTTTTTTTTGAGTTAAAAACAGTCCACTGTTTGCTCATTTTAAATTACCTGAGTTACTGAATTTTCAGACATTTTTTAGGTTAAATACAGATAGTGTATATATATTTTGTCTTAATGTTTTTGTTAGTGGAATTTATGTGCAATTTTAATGTGTTAAAATACTTGTTTCTTTGCTGATCGTGCAAAATGGTTGGCAACAGTCACTGGGGCTTGGCAACCGCAAAGCTCCAGCAAATGTCGCTGTTTTTACATCGGGCACACACCAGCTTGGTTGATTTTACCTAATTTTTTATTAACTTTTTTTCATGCTTGTGAAGCCAAATACTGCAGAATGGCCCAGTAGCACATTTGTAACCCAGATGTTGTATTAAGACATTGCTACTATATTTTTATTACTATTTTATAAGTTTACAAGCTGAAGTACCCGTTCTTCGCACAGGAATGAAAAACTTTTTGATATTATGATTTGTTGTGAGTACTATTTATTGTAATAAAGAGATATAGCAAAATGGATATCACGTTATATTGCGTTCAATAATCATGCATACCAAATTTCAAGGCAATAGTTTGTACGGTGCAGAAGGCGATGCGGCGTAGGGCAATCTAGTGGCGAATTTTAGCAAAATGGATACAGCAAAAATATTCTTCGCATTCAGATATCGATGTATACGAATTTTCATGACAATCGGCTGGATAGTCGTGAAGTTCATGTGTTGACGCGACATCTAGTGGTGGGTTATAGGAAAATGGATAGCGCCAAACTCTTTCCGGTGTTTAAATATCTATGTATACCTGTTTTCATAGCAATCAGTTGCACAGTCAAGAAGTGATACACTGCAGTGCCATCTAGTGGTTAATTAAAATAATGATTTGCTACAGCGCCATCAACTTTTTGATATTATGATTTGTTGTGATTACTATTTATTGTAATAAAGAGATATAGAAAAATGGATATCACATTATATTGCGTTCAATAATCATGCATACCAAATTTCAAGGCCATAGTTTGTACGGTGCAGAAGGCGATGCGGCGTAGTGCAATCTAGTGGCGAGTTTTAGCAAAATGGATACAGCGAAAATATTCTTCGCATTCAGATATCGATGTATACAAATTTTCATGACAATCGGCTGGATAGTCGTGAAGTTCATATGTTGACGCGTTCTAATATCTGCATCTGCATATCTCCGTGTTCTAATATCTGCATGTACCAAATTTCATCGAAATCGGTTGGACGATATTCGCATAGCAAACGGCTAGACGGAATAGAATTTGACGTTCTGCTGCAACACCTAGTGGCAAGTTAGAGGAAAACGGATAGCATAAAAACCTTCTCCGTGATAAAAGACTTAGGTGAACCAAATTTCATGGTGATCAGTCAAACGGTGCTGGAGTTTTTCAACCTCATACACACATACCAACATTCACATTCAACTTCAAATAGGAAACAGCAACAAGCTATATGTATGCCATCTGTTAGTGAAACTGGAAATGAAATTAAGTTTTTTATTTTGTCACAATTTTAGATGTGCCACTCCTCCCTTCTCTCCCATATACCAGTTGCAAATAAAATGCAGTTTCAAATCTAAGCTTCGCCAAAGTGCCAGCATACACCATTTTGCAAGAGTTTTTTCAGGGAATCATTCGAAGCATTGACTTAGCAGCAATCAAAATGGGAAATGGTTCGACCGCCAAAAAGTAAAGCAGGCATTTATTTGAAAAGTCGAATCCCTTAATACAGCTGAATTTTTTAAATTATCAACTATAACGTGTTTTATTCATCATTACTCCAATGTACTAAATGTGAAGATTTCAATTTTCTGAAATTTGGCAGAATTCCCCCAAATTAAATCAATGTACTCAATTGGCGAGAATTCTGTAGATCGCTTGAAATCCCTAACTGCATTATTTCTGCACGGATAATTAAACTTTAACGCTGTATTCTAATAAAACCTATGCACTTGTTTTCAAAAATCTGTTTCCTTAAATTCTCAGTAAATTGTGCCAAGCCGAAAACTGTGCAAACTGCTAGAACTCACTTTCTCAAAAACGGCACAACAGCCATTTTATTTTTTGCCAAACTAAAAAAGTTTACATATTAGCCTCGGAAATCTTCAATTCTTATTGTTTTGCATATAAAACATTTCATTCCTGCTCTGATTTCCCATGCACATGATCTTATAATAAAAAAAAAAAAAATAACCTTACAAATATAAACTAACAAAAAATAAATCATTATTATTCTTTTATTTTTACTTTAAGAATATAAACATTTTATTTGGCAAAATCACCACACATGGCAACCACAATGCTTATTTCACACTTTTTTCACTACAGTGGTTACAATTACGGAAAGCTTTCTGCGTGGAGAACATAAAAAATCTCTTAAATTCTAGGAACAGGTAGACTTTCAAAGTTTTATAGTGGACTATCATTTATTTTATATTATTTTACATATCTGTGCAACATTTCAGGCTGATAGGTCCATTTTTGTGGATTTGTATACTATCCAAATCCACAAACTGACAAACAGATTTTCATTTTTATTTATAAGGATGAATGAAACAAATTTTTTATAAACTCACTCACTAAAATTTTAACAAAATTAAATAGTCAAACTAAAATTTGATTAATTAATTTATACTGTCCTTGTACATGAAATTTATTTATAAATAAAATAGAAAAAGTGTAAAGAAATTAAAACAAAAATTTGCTGGGAAAAAATGATTTAAAAAACATTTTAACCATCTCCTCCTTCCAAAAAGTAAGTGGTCTTTTCTTTAAGAAAAAAGTTTAAAACAGACAATCTTTTTAAATTCCAATTCACACAGTAAAGCAGTTCCCTGAAAAAAGTTTTCTTTTCTTTTTTTTTTTAAGGTTAAAACAGACATCACTGTTAAATTCAGGTCCTAAAAGCAGTTACCCATGTTAAAAATAAAAAATAAAATGTATCCCTCTCCAAACTGGTATATTCCATACAAAAATATTCATATTTTTTTTTTTTTAAATTGTTGTTTCCCTATGTGTAATAATACTAGAAAATGAAAAGGTCAGAGTCAGTAACAAAATAGAAGAGCAGTGTTATCTCATAAGAGATAGTAGGAAGTCTCAGTTTTATAGGCTGACACTGGACAAGGTCACTCAACTGATAATTTAAGTACTTAGACATGGGTCTCTAATCTCACTCCTTTATCTCTTCCTCCTGCTACTGATATCAAAAACACTTGTGAAAACCTTTTCCTCTGAATAAAGGCAGAAACAAGTAAACTAGAAGATCAAATGGATTAACATAAATTATATGCAATTTCAGCATTACGATACACTATTTTATAAGGCTGCTAGATTTTGGACAGGTCGAAAGAGTTCCATTTGTTAATTTTTTAGAAATTTAGATGCCAAATTCATCTTGGATTCCCTTAACTATTTATCAATATCTTTTGTCTGGCTGACTGTTTCAAAAACAAAATATTTTTACACTTTTACATATTTATTTATAAACTTTAATATATAACACAAGCTTATTCATATTTAAAAAAAAAAAATCAGTGTTCTTTTATAGAATATTTCTTATTTAAAAAGCTTGACAATGTATATTGCATTCAGTTGAATTTATTTATAAATTTTTAATCCACTTTTGTGTTGTGATAGAGAAGTATTTTTCACAACCCCATTTGATACTGCAATCCATAGTTTGAATATTGCTGTTCCTTACATAGATGTTGATAATGTGTGGGAGAGATGGATTACTCACATTGATTATTGCTCTTTCTGAAAATGTTTCACTAAAAGCTAGGCCACATCAATTTTTCTAAAAGAGAAACGCCCCACCATATTCAGTGTATATATATTTTATTTCATCCAATGAGGGTGAACTTCGCATGAGGGTGAACATTGAGGGTGAAGCATAACAGGAGATTTTTATGTTTTATTGAGCTTTAATGACTTTTCAAGAGGGAGTAGTCAGGAGGCACTGCAGAGGAATGTCCTCGGGGAAAATTTGGGTGGGATTTTGAGTCCAGCTTGTCACAGTAATTTGCTAGAATAGAAATATTCTACATTTTTATTACTATTTTAATTAAGGAATGAGAAATTCTGGTGAGTCTGATCAGCCTCAATTATGGCTGGGAAATTTGCTACCAAAAATAACTTTTTGCCAGGACAGTGCTGAAAACTTGCGAAAATGGGGGGGGGGGGGGGGGTTAAATTACTCATTTAAATGTGATAATTATTATGTTTGTAGTTTGAGTAGTATTAATTGTTTAATTAGAATACTAGTTTAATTTAATTATTTTAGCTAATTAAACTATTTTGGCATGCTTTAAAAATGCTCAAGCACAGTTTCTTATATTCTTGACAGGGTTGTCCAAAGTTAAAAATAATTTTAAGTTTGAAAATTATCATATTCCATTTTAATATTTTTTTTAAATAGAAAAATATTAAAATTAGTGGGCCTTTCTTAATGGACTGATTAATATAATGATTTAAATCTGATTCAAAATCATCAACATCATTAAAATACAAAATGAAATTTAAAATTTTCAATAAGTATATCTTTATGCAAATAAAAAATTAACCCTTGGATACGAATTTATTTGGAGAAATTTTTGCACTTAATGGATACCATGACCAGATATGAACACTTTGTGCATTGGCATAACTAGGCAGGGGCTAGGCCCACCCTAGAAAGATTTTAGCCCACTTTAGAAAAATTAGATATTCCATAGCAAGAATAGCAGATAGAACTCCTGGGGTGGGCTTTAGACAGTGGCGGCCCGTGGTCAAAACTGTTAGTGCAGCCAGAAGCATATGAGCCCCCCCCCCCCTTTCCTCCGGACAGGATTGGAAAATCTTAGTTACTGAATTCAAAAGCTGGCGGATAAAGCCCTCACCGAGGAAAGAAAAAAAAAAAAAGAAATTACATAAAAAATGTAAGAGATCCTATTTTGCTTCCATAAAAAGAACATAAATTTCAGCCAGCCGCTCTTATCCTCAAAATTGCATTAATCCGTGTCTGATTCAAAGTTTCCTTAGAATTTTCTTTTGTAACGATAACTTGAGAAGAAAAGAAAACTTACTTATTTTTTATAAGTCAAATCAATCCTCCTTTCTTTTAAACATGCGAATCGGTCAGTGATGTCCACATAAAAAGGCATTGTTTTAATTCAGATATCAATAATTTTAAATGCTCTTTAAAATTTCCTATGTTTAAAGAATTTTCTCGCTCGCCATGTCCTCTAAATGCCAGTTCTTGCTTACTTAAAAGCAATACTGCTTTGATGAGTAATTGTCCATTCATAAGCATCTATTCAGGCTTACCTTCTTGATAAATTCAGCGATATAAAGTCGAGAGTTTTCCAAACATATATTCTCCTTACCCCCTCCCTCACTTCTCGTCCGAGTCCGAGCCAATCAGTTAGTAGAGTTCTCAAGTTCAGCCGCCGTTAAAAAATCTTTCATCGACTGTATCAGCTGCATACTCCCTATGCCGGAGAGGCTGCTTACGTAGTCGTTGTCATGGCAATGGTGCTGCCAATTTTCTTTTCAGCGCTCTGGGCTGAATCAAAGATTTTCCCAATTGACTTGCGGGAAGATTAAAGTGCTTTTTCTCTGAATGAGCGATCCGGCCACAATACGTTTTTTTTTTTTTTTTTTTTTGGTTTTTTTCGGAGATTTTTTTTATTTACCGTAGGAATTCCACAATTCTAATCTGAATTTAGGAAAATTAGTAGAATAAATTATTTTAAAGTATGTGCTGATAATTTCAAGTGCAGCCCAGCTGTACTTGCTGTATCCCACGAGCCGCCACTGGCTTTAGACCACCCTAGAAATATCCAGAGTCTACACAGTTAAGCCAATGAATTTATGGCTAAATTGGCAATCTTGACTGGTAGAAATCGTCTCCTACAACTGTTATAAATCACTCTTGTATGTGCATGTTCAATTTTGTCGACTAGTTTTAATGATGAAACGCACTCATCATCCGTTACTTAGGCAAAACAAGTTATGTAATGGTGTCATCAAAGGTACCCAAGGGAATAATTTACAAAAGAATCCATATGGTTTTCGTATTCATGGTCACAATGTATCAGTGTGCAATGGGTTGTCGAAAGCAGTTAGAATGGATCATCTTTGGATTAGCACAACAGGAAGCATCCAGCCCGCTAAGCTACTCAAGACGGGAGGTTCCAAACTGTCAGAAATCAGTGATAAAAGTACCCGCTTTCTTTCAAAGGGGGAAGGCATTTTTTGGCCGTTTTGCAGGGAATCAAGAGATATGAAATTTTTGTGATGATAGGAACTAAAATGTTAGAATTTATTTATTTTTTTTTTTTTTTTGTGTGTGTGTGTGTGGTGGTGGGGGTGGGGGTGGGGGATTCTGAATAGATACTAAAAATGTTACATTCAGAATCTAAATTCAAAGTACTTTTGAAAGTACAATACTTAGCCGTTGCTGCTTTACATACATATTATTTAAGCAAAAATTTCAATAGTCAGCTATACTTTTTCCGCTCTTGTATGTCTATAAAAAAAATTTTTTTGTTAAGTAGATGCAATACATCTCTTTTTTCGCCAGGATTTTTTTTTTTTTTTTTTTTTTCACCAGTGGCAAGTATGTGCCAACCCTGGTTTTGATAGTATTTTTATTAAATTAGGAAAGCTCCAAGGTTATATAGTAGCTTTCTCACAAGGCATAGGTGTTCCTGGCACGCCTCTTGAAACTTTTAATATCTTATCTTTCTTTGTACAACAATTTTGGTTTTCTTTTTCCTTTTGGTGAAAAGGGAAAATGGAGGTAAGAGTGTAAACTAGGCTTACGCTATGCTTTGCTTTACGAAAAGATGTCTCTTTAATTTTCTATTTTAGCATTAAGAAAATTAAAACAGCATTTTTTAAGAAGTGGAATAAAACCAAAACTATGGCTTCATACTTCATATTATTAACAATTTCACGTGATAACTCTGTTTGTCATACAGTTAGAGAGGTATTATAGTAAAATTGGATGTGAAAATAATTTGTCCGAAAAATACAGAAAATTTTCACAAAATTTAATTTGGGATATGATGTACATTTCGTCTAAGAGGTATTTAATTCTAAGCAATTAAAAAAAAAATCGCAGCCCACATTCAAAATTAGAAATTTAGTTTTTACGAATAAGTAAACAATATACTTTAAGAGAAAAACAAACCTGTAGGCCAACGTCATACATTCGAAAAGTTTTGTGAGTGATGCATCAATGGATATTGAATGTGAGCTACGAGATCCAAACGTATACGTCTTAGATGTTTCCTTGCAAGCTGATTCAAAATCAAATCCTCTAGCTGGTAATGGTAAATTTTCTTGATCACAATCAGATTCATGAACCACCAATGATGGACTATCATCCCCGTCTTGAACATCAGGATCGTCAATATCAGATACCATAAAATGACCACTGTGTATGATTTCCTTCATGGTCTTTTGATCCGATTTTTGACGCTTTCTACCATTTGGTGGCATTATTCAGTTTTTATAACAAAGAAATGACGCTTTGGAAGACCGCGTGTAGAAATTTATCATAAATGTTTTCATCGTGACGACGTTCCATTTACAACATTAACGTTGACGACATCTTGAACTCGATTATTTACTCCAGAATGTGACGTCATTAGATCAACAACACTCCCCCAGAATACTAATGCTGTGATTGTTGTTTTTTTTTTTTTTTTTTTTTTTTCCCGTACAGAGGGGCTTTTATGACATCACATGATTGAATAGGGTCCTTCTTGTAAAATTAAAATACTTAAAATTTATGTTCAAACCTTTAAAGATACCTTCTAATTGAGAATAAATAAGTATTTAACTTTATTTTCTTCATGATTTATTATGTAATATTAAATAGAATTATCCTAGTTTATAAAAATTACACAAAAATATGAATGATTAATAAAAAAAATTATTAAATAAGCATTTCACAAATAAATTATTGTTTGTCAATTATTTGATTTTAAATACACTTATTTACAGAAACTGTTGATTTCGATATATTTAAATCGAAACTGAAAGGTTTGTTTTCATTTCGTTTTCAGGCGTCTGCTGTGCAACTACAAGTCTGGTGGCGGCCTGTATCCAATAATCAAAGCACTGGCGCGTAGGCGTCCTGGTGACGACTCCCACCTTATACTGGAACATGAGTCGAGACTTTTCCCGGACCGCGAAGACCAGGCGCAGATTTTTGCCTCCTACTATGGAGATCGCAACTGGTTAGAAGCTATCCCGTATGCCCTCAATCAACAGGACGACAGATGGGACAAGGCGTTCTCGATCGAGGAACTGAATAGGGCCATCCAGAAATCTAGAAACTCAACTCCTGGCGAAGATGGTATCTCAGCCGCTCGTTTCAAGGCCCTCCCCCCTTCTTGTAGGGCCAAACTCCTGGCGACCTTTAACGATCTGCTGTGCTCCGGAAAGGTCCCAAAGAGCTGGACGTCGGCGATCATCCTGCCCATTTGGAAATGTGGGCGGCCTAAGTCGCAAGTGGCGTCCTACCGGCCAATCTCTCTCACGTCGACGGGTTGCAAAATCATGGAGCGAATGATTTTGGCCAGGCTTCTGGATCACGTAATGAGCAAACAGATCTTTCATCCCCGACATTTTGGCTTTCTGCCAAATAGCGATTGTCCCAGAGCTCTTCGGGTTTTTTGGAAAGATGTTCAAGAGGCCAGACGGCAAGGGGATTTTATTGTTGCCGTTAAACTGGATATCCACTCAGCATACGACTCGGTGTGGCGGGACGCCTTGATCTACAAGATGGCCGTGGTAGGCATCGGGGGGTTGGTCGGGAGGTGGATAGCCAATTGGCTTTCCGTCCGGTCAATAAAGGTTCGGTGGCGAGGTACCTATTCTCACCCGGTGCAATCTCTCAAGGGGGTCCCTCAGGGGACGGTGCTCTCCCCTCTCCTGTTTATGCTCTATATGTGGGATATTTTCGAAGTCTTCGACCCCGAAGTCCGGGTTATAGTATACGTTGACGACGTGGTCGCCTACAGTAACCACAAAGACCCTCATAAAGCAATCAACGTACTACAAGAGGCCCTGCAACGACTGAAGCAATGGTGTACGCACTGGAAACTTTCTCTCCGGCCAGACAAATGCGAAGCCATAAATTTCTCTCGAAACCGTAGGGTCCCTTTGCAGCAGATTAGGATACATGGCTCGTCAATCCCCTGGAGTAGATCAATGAAAATGCTGGGGTGCAGGTTTTCATCAAACTTCTCGTTTAAGGACCATATTGCAGACGTTCGCGTAAAGTGTACAAAGCGGCTTAATGTTTTAAAAGGATTTTCTTCCCCCCTTTGGGGAGCGCGCACTGTTGACCTCTTAGCGCTAGTAAATTCAATCATTCGGGGTACTATCGAATACGCTAGTCCGATTTACCAACATACGGCTGCGACGGACTTAAAAAAATTGGACATTATCTATAACGCCGCCCTTCGTTTTGCTCTGGGGGTCCCCAGGTGGACCCCGCTCCCCAAGCTTTACCGGGAATCGGGGCAGTGCCCGCTCTCTTTTCGCCGTGGTTACCTCTCGTCTTCTTTCCTTCTCCGTAGCTGTCCGGCGGGAAACTTTGGTCGGTATACCGACACAGAGGACATCTTCGAGGAAAGTAGCTGGAGCCTGGAACACGCCAGTGTCTCCTCCCGTAGCCTCATCCAAAAGGTCTGGCCCTGTTACAGCGCCCTGGAAAAGGTAGAAATAATCACCGAAGGTCTCCCATTCCACGACAGGGGGCTCCCGCTCCGGGACGTCAAAAACAGTTTCAGGGATTTCGTGTATACCAACTTCCCGTCTTGGCAAATTATTGCCACCGACGCGTCCAAAGATGATGCGAATACGGCGATAGCGGCGGTAGACCTAGCCCGCAATATTACTCTAGCCTACTTAGTACACCATATAAACTCTGTCTTCACGGCCGAGGCTCAGGCGGTGTCTCTGGGGGTCAGGCTCCTCCGTGGGGACCCTTGTATTATCATTTCGGATAGTTTGTCGGTCCTGAAAGCTCTCCAGTCCTTGAATCCCAAGTCGGCCTCGGTTATCCTGGCTCTGGCGTACATCCTTTTCAGTAAGGTCAATGGACCCCTCAAACTGATTTGGGTCCCGGGTCATGCCGGTATCCCCGAAAATGAAGCTGCAGACCAGGCAGCAAAGCTGGGACCTTTTGGCACGGCCACCCATGGGGGGGTCGCGGCCGAGGACGTAAAAAGAATCCTCAAGCAAAAAATGTGGCAGGAGTATGAGCTATGGTGGCAGGAGAGCAAGTATGCTGCGGAAGGAAATCATTTGGGGAATAAAATGTATTCGCTCCCTGGCTCTCGCAGGGACGATGTTATGAATGCCCGTCTCCGTACCCTGTCCCTTCCTACGGAGGCCCGTCTTTTTCGGTTCCGGTTGCGGGAATCTCCCCTATGCCACATTTGCTTCTCAGAAACTGGCACGGAACAGCACTATATCTTCTTTTGTCGGGGCTTTGCTGCAGAACGTGCGCTGCTGTTTTCCCGGATGCACTATGATAGCCCGTATGTGTGGTCTGAGTTTTGGGAGAAACTGATCGATGATTCAAAGCTTCTCGATTTGTGGAGGCGTTTGTTCTTGAGGAGCGGTAGATTTTAGTCTTAGTTGTTCGTTTGTGTAGTGTTTCTCTTCTCCTTGGTTCATCTCCATGGCCGATGGATGGTCGGCGATGTTAGTGTTACTGATTCTTCCACGGTGTTGGTTTCGAGGGATCCCGCTTCGTTGGAGTCTTCATAAAAATAAAGTCTGTCTCAAAGTCGTTCGGGTGGATCCCGTTGTCTAAGTATTGTGGATAGGCGGAGGTAATGCCAGCCAGCCGGCCGTAGCAAAAACCTCTTACAACAAACAAACAAATTCAGGCGTCTGCTGCCAATCGCCAATCATCGTCATGCGCATGCGAAACCATACAGACTTTGCTTAGTTAAAAAATTGACGAATGATCTATTGACTATCACCTTTTATCATTTTCCGGAACTTATATACTGGGCCACCATCATCAACTCCCTCTTTCATACAGTAAACTTAGATCTCAGTACTTTTAAAGTGTTCATTATTAAATTAATTCAATATTATTATTAATTCAATAACTATAGTTAAAATTGAAATATGGTTAACTGCCGGCAGATCGCAGAAAGTTTATTTTCATATGAAACTCCCAAAATTGTCCAAATAAAAAATCTTGCTGTTGGTATCATAGGACGACTGATACAGATAACAATAATTGCTTACATTATTGGGTATAATCTTAATGCATTCTTTTTTAATGTGTTCTTCTTTATGATTCAATTTAAAATATGGACATGAGCAATATGATTGAGTTTTATTACATGCATAATCTTAATGCATTCTTTTTTAATGTGTGCTTCTTTATGATTCAATTTAAAATATGGACATGAGCATTATGATTGAGTTTTATTACATGCATAATAATAAAATGTTATATAAAAATATTTGTATCCAAGTATAAATTTAAATTGGTATAAGAATTTTAACAGTGTTAAAACTATAAACTTAATATTCCTCCCAACCCCCTGCTTGCAGTTTTGTTTATGTCCCTCACCCCCTCTAACCGATTGATTTAAACCATTTTATACTTCATTCCGAACTAACTAAAAAAAGTGGTTTTGAATTCTTCCTGTTTGATCGGAATTACTCACAAACATTTCTAGGTACTTATGTATTATCCCAGCGGTCATTTGGCATGCTTTATAGGAAAAAATTGGATATAGAGAAAATTGTGGAGGATATGGAGAAATTCGTGTATTTGGATAAATTTAAATGTGTCCCTGGGGGATTCTGAAAAGGTAGTCACCAAATGTTAACTATAGTCCATTTTTCTAATTTTGGATTTTTACATTTTAGTATATAAGCATAGAATAGAGTATATATACATAAACAAGCATTCTGGGACAGCAAGCATTCTGGCAAGACAGCAAGCATTCTGGGAAATTACTAATTAAAGCATTTAATTATCAGATCTGTAGGTTACAAATATTTGACATTCTTTGCTCAGTAAGTTACAGATTTCGGACATCTTTGATCTGTAGATTACAGATTTTGGATATTTCTGATCTTTTGGTTACTGGTTTTGAACATTTTATTTTTAAGATATGTGCATTAAAAAAATATTGGGGCTAATAATGCATTAAATAGGTTCTATATGATTTCATTTTGTTAATCAATTGTATAATATATTCTTACTTTTTTTTCAGAAGTTTTGTGTCCCCTTTTGTTGATAAATTGGTTTTCATGAGTCACATTTAAACAAAAGTATTATAAGCAAAGTGAAATTTTTAATTTCAATTATACATGTTATATGCATTTAAACAAATTTTTTTGGTCTCACACTGATTCATTATTAGAAGTATCGAACTTGCAGTTTCTTTAAACAATTAAAAAATAAATTAAGAGAATGAAAAATAAACAGAAATAAATTTATTGCTACTTAAAAGTGATTTACATGGTAATCTAAATTATAAATTAAGTTCTAAATGATCTAAAATTAAGCTCTAAATGATTAAGTTCTAAATCCTATTAAACATAGCATTTGTTCATGCACTTTATTGAAAAAAAAAAACTGTCTGGATTTAATTTTTAAAAAATACATTAAAATTTTTGGGGTTTACCTCTATGAATTCTAAATAAAAATTATATGTCTTCTTCATGAATTTATTTTTAAAAATGATTATTGTTTCGATCATTATGCAGTTTGAATTTGTCAAATAATTTTCTTAAGTACATTTCTGAGAAAAAAAACACATTCCTAATAAAATAAAACACAAACATTGTATGTCAGTTTATAAAGTTAGTGAGGTTTTACTACTCCTTATTAGTCATACTTTTTAAATAATCAAGTCTGAAAATTCTTGACAATAGAAGCTGCCACCATTTTCTTTTGATTGTACACATGTGTTTGACATGCTCATCAATGATGTTAATCATTATTTCAAATAAATACACCCTATTTAATAAATAAAAACTGTTGAATTGGAGGAACAAGATTGTAATTAATGACTTTCTTAAATTTTTAGGACACTGGCAACTCTGTGACAGTAAATTAAACATTAAAGAAATTGATGTTTCGATCATTAAGTGATTTGGACATCGTGATTTATATGCCTATTTATAGTAGAGAAAATGCAGAAAAACTTATCAAAATCCTTTAAAATGTTCAAAATATTATTTTAAAGACTGATAAAGGAGTTGAGGATTTTACATATTATCTATTTAAGCTTCCAAATAGCATTGTTTCGAGCATTACTTTTTGACAAACAGAACTGGCAAGAACACATTATGTAATTCTTCAATATTTTAAGCATGCTACTTCCATATGTTGACTGAAATAGTGAACAATCATCATTTTATTGTATTCATGTATATGCAAACACTATTATAAAAAATATATATTTATATTGTTACGAATTTTCTGGGCAACCCGCTGCTCTGGGGCTTAAAATGGTTTAAAATTCGTATTCTATGCTTCAAATAGATAAATTTTGCTTTTTGTTGCATCAAAATCGGCCAATTAGAACCAGAGATACGGAGGTTTCAGTTTTCCTATTCTTTTTCTATGGGTTTCTAGAAATCTCGAGAAATATTGGTCCTAGGGCTTAGATCTCTTCACTTTAGGGGGACTTATTTTTGGAGCCAAATTTGGCGATATTTTGCCAAAAGTCGCCAAGCTTGCCGACATTTTGGTCATTTGGTGCGATTTTCCCTATGGGGCCTGTAAAGCTGCTTTTGCTGCATTAAAAACACATAATAACCTAACATTTCTCTTCTATGACGTAATCAATATTCTCGCTTTATCTAGAATCTTCGTGAAATAGGCTTTTCTGGAGGCTTCTTGTACCTCCTGCATCGGCTATAAATAGAAGTGCCTTTAAAGCCTCAGTTCAGTGCGAGTTGAATGCTCAGTGTGTGAAGAGTACATTTGCTTTGTGAATTGATAGTGCTATAGAGGCTGTGTTTTAGCTTGCTTTATGAAGCTGTTTTTAAAGTGCTGTGTGTAAATTCTTCATTGCTGTGTCTTAAGGGATTGTGTACGATATTCCTTGAATATTTTCACTGAATTTTTTGCCTGTGAAAGTGACTTATTTTGTGTGAGAAATACAGCATTTGTAAAAGCTTCTGACCTAAGCGGACTGTTAAAAGCACATTACTACTTAATTGTGCTTGTGGATTTTGTACAGCTGATTACTCTACGAAGTTCTAGATATGTTATGTTCCATCCTGACTAGTGGACTTTTTACTGGAACTTCCTACACCAACTGGACATTAGAACGACGAACCCCGGAAACAAGCAGAGTATTTCTGCAACAATATCCATGCCTTAAAGAAAAGGAGATATGTGATTGGTTTTTATAAGTTATCTGGCCTTCCAGTTTTTGAGTTTTCAGCCACTCCTAAAAAAAAAATCCTTGGTGCGCTACTGGTGCATGCTATATAAGAACATTGCTATTTGCATTTCAAGTAGGAATGAGTAACAAATACTTAGTAATATATAGCAAGCTTGTAAATAAGAAATACATGCACATTTTCATTTTGTTATTACTTTGACAGCACTAGCTGCTAATAATTACTTCCTTCAGCACTACTTAAAAATTAATAATGAAAATTGCTTCTATAAATTGTATGAAACTTACATAGTTATAAAATATTTATTTAGAAAAGATAAAAATAATTGAAGTTATTTCTCCAGAAAAATAATCGTATATGTGAATGATGGATCACACTTTTTTTTTTTTTTTTTTTTTTCCAATTTGCACACACTGAACCTTTCACGAAAATAAGTATAAAGCCTTGAAGATGAGGGGGGGGGGGGTTACTTTTTTATAGCCTCCTAAGAATCTACTTAGTTTGGGCTTCTAACTCACCCTCCATGAGTTAATTTTTAAAACTGCCTTTTTTATGTCTCAGTGTACATTTGATTTCCTATAACCAATGATTTATTTATTCCTAGCTATGCTATTGTGTACAAGAAAGGTTATCAAGAATTTAGTGAAGTTGAAAGTTCTGTAACAACTAAAGTGAAAGGGGTTGTCTTCACAAACTTCTCGGATGATGAATTCAATCCAGGTATTACACATAAAGAATGGTATCGGAGGATATGGGACGTTGCTGATTATGTTGTTCCTCCATCTGTAAGTCATTGCTGTCTATTTGAGATTCAAACATCATGGAGTTATAAAATTATAGAAACTTTGTATAATTACACCCATAAAATGGTGCTTGTAAACAATATGATCATTTTGTTGATAAGTACCATTTATTGAGTAGTTTCCACTGATTTTAAATTCTGACTACAGTTTTTGTTAAGCACTCTTGTTATCATGGAGTTATTCTTCTAATCTAACCTTAAACTCCAATTTTTTATTCCTGTTTTACTCTCTTTGTCCCATAATAATAATACCAAGTGGGTATGCAGCTGTAAGTTATGTTGTAGTGAAAAATTATGAATCAAAATCAGTTAGAATCCTGCTGTTCTTCATGCTGAAAGCAGTGAAGAACAATGACTCTAATAACAAAATTACTCAAAATAACTGGTGTTTAAAACATGAAATAATAAATCAAGTAACCTTTATAGTGTTAATTTGCAGAGTTTTTTATTATTTTAACCCTCTCAGTGTTCAATTTGTGGACCAAAATCACTTCAAAAATTGTTTAATTTCTTTTTTCATATTTCGAATCTATATATATTGGAGAATTGAATTGTGCCTTTTTTCTTTCTAGAAAAGATTTTTTGTTACTTGTGTATTATACCGTCAAAATGCCAAGCGAAAAGATTACTCGTCAAGCGTTTGTACTCTGCAATTCCGTTGCTATTGGGCATGCGAGAATGCGCATCAAAATACCGAATGTTCTACTATGAATAAAATAAATCGTGTTTCTTTTAAAATTTATAAATTTTTATGTGTGCCGCGGATTTTTAAAATTGATTTATGACTTAATTTAAGCGTTTAACAAAGCATTGTAATGGGAATAATATGAAAAGTGTGTGCTATTAACTGTGGAGTTTGCATTAAGCGGAACTGTTATATGTACCGAGATGTCTGGCTGTTCCATGGCATGGCGCCAGCAGCATAGGGCAAGGGGGGCAGTGCCCCTCCCCCCTGGATTTTTGTATGCAGTGTTTTTTCTTGCTTTTTTGCTCTTTTCAACATGATAACTATACGTGAAGTAGTCTTTGCCCCCTCCCCCCCTGGGAAATATTCTGCCGGCGCCCATGTTCCATGGTGCTTTTTGCTTCTCCATTTTGCTGATCCCCACAATATTTCAATGTAAGAAAGTATTATTTTCTGGTTTCCAGCGAAAACTATGCGTTTGTTACTACAAAATATTGAACTGATTGTCTATCTTAATATGAATGTATGAACCCCTTTTATATATTTATTGCTTTAAATCTATGTACACGCAAAAATGAAAAAGGCAGTATCTATTGGTTTTTGTTCTTATGGCAACTCGGGTGGTTTGTAAATATTTGACCAGAAGTATTTTAAGGTAACCCGACCTTAGACACCAACTACGTGAAAAAAAATTTTGGCGAAATTGTCGACTGTATAATACACAAGTACCGATTTTTTATATAGACTTTTATCATGAGAAACTAATATTTAACTCTAATTTATTTCACTGGTTAAACAGTGAAAACGCGGGATGCTCTCCTCAATACAGGAAGAAAAAACCTGCCCACGAAAATCGCGGGATGGGCAAATTTTGCTACATTTGAGTTGCCCATGGAAATCGTGGGATGATCAGTCAGAGGGTTAATGACTAATAATTTTAAGTTCATGCAGATAGGTAAAACAAAGTTTCACAGCCAAGGGATCTTACTTTCAAGTTTAAAATGCAATAACAAATTTATTGAAAAATATCGAAGCTCACTGAACACTCAAGATAGAAATTCTTGTTCTCAAGACAGTGTTAAATTTTAAATTTATTCTTCAATTTAATCTAATGGTGTGTCCTATATTTCTTTTTTTGCTACTACTTAATATTATGGGAGAAACTGCCACTTATTATGAGACAGAGTATTAAGTTACTTTTTCACATTTTTATTCAAAGCTGTGAACTGCTCTTTTAAAAATAAAAAGTTTAATGATAAGTGTTAATTATTAAGAATGCATGTAATTTTTTAGAATTAAGATATTCTAAGTTACTATGCACAGTAAACACTGATTAAGAATTAAAATTTAACTTACAAAACTAGTTGTACAAAGTATTAATTCTTTGCATTGATAAAAAAAGGGGTTTAAAAATTATTTTTGAGAAAAATCAGTATTAAAATATCATATTTCAGTTTAGGAATATTGAGGTGAATAAATATTAAACAACCTCTTAAAAAAAATCATGCCAAACACAATTGATTATAGAACACTTTCTTACAGAAATCTTTTTTTGCACCAGATTTGGACATGTATTGTCGACAAACTTGCCGAGATTTTGGGGATAACCTCAAAAGTTGTATATCACTATTTATGTAATTTTACAAGACCTATAAAAGAACTTAAAATGGTATTTATCCTTTAAATGAAGTGTAAGCTGTTATGAACTTTTATGTTGCACTAAAGTTGTACAAAGTATTAATTCTTTGCATTGATAAAAAAAGGGGTTTGAAAATTATTTTTGTATTCTTGAAATGGTATTATTCTTAATGTATTATTCTTGAAATGGATAAATGTCTCTAAACTCCCATAGTACATAATGTATTGGAATTCTTGTGAGTGCTTCTTTAGAACCATAACCCTTTAAACCTTGACCTACATCCCAAGAAACATAACAGTGTTGTTTCAATAAGGTTTAAATTGTGAAATGCTAACATACAAAATGCTGTTTCAATGTGAACTTTCAATGTTGTTTCCACATGATTTTGTTCAGTTTTCTCCACATTGATTCAGCATGGACATTGATATAATATTGAAGCAACATTGTGAAATCACAAGAGGAAAACAAATAAAAAAACAAGATTTTATTTCTTTCGTGCAAAATTATTAAAATCATACGAAATTTACAAAAAATAAAATTGGTGATAATTATCTACTTGAAAACACCATTTTAGTTTGTATTAAAATATAGCATTGTCATAATACATTTTTACAGCAGTAGATACAAATAAAAATGATTTTTTAAAGTAGATAATTATCAACAATTTTTTTTTCGTAAATTTCTGTGCGATTTTAATAATTTTGCATAAGACATAAAATTTTGGTTTGTTATTTGTTTTCCTCTTGTGATTTCACAATGTTGTTTCAATATTATATCAATGTCTATGCTGAAACAATGTGGAGAAAACTGCAAAATCATGTGGAAACGACATTGAAACAACATTGTTGTGTTGCTTGGGATAATTGTTTAGGTAATCTATGTACACTATGTACTCTTAAAAAGTGCCCGAGTATAAGTCATATTTCCTCAGTCGGTTTCATATATAAAATCTTCAGTGACTTGAGGGGTGTGCAAGGGTGTCTATCATACCCCAGTTGTCACTCTCAGAGGGGTGCCAAATCATCCCCAAGACAAAGAAAATTTGACAAAAAATAGGAAGAAGGGGCACCAAAATAGGTATCGTGCCCTGGGCAGTAGTTTGGTTAAGTGTTACATACATCATTTTCAGTGGGACACTTGGTGTAGTACCTAAGAACAGTGTATAAATTTCATAGGAATTGTTGCACATTTACAAGCAGCTAGAGCACAGACGGTCAGCGAGACAAGCAGAAATCAGAAACTTCTATAACCTTATTGGAAAGTGTTAAAAAACTTAGTGAATGGATAACCTTTGATGCTTCTGAAAAGACTTCTTTTCCTTCAATTTTTTTACTTATATTAAAGTAGTGAAATAATATATTTTTTTAGTTATTTGTAAGATTCTATGATGATTTCTTTCTCTTTTTATAGGAAAATGGAGCAACTTTTATTGCTACAAATATAATCATAACTGCGAACCAAACTCAAGATACATGTGCTGAAGTTAGTATTTAAAATTTTCATTACACTCACATGTATATACCAACCTTTGAGTATGAGTAGTTAAAAATATTAATTTTTATGCATTATTATAATAATTTTCTTTGTAATATAGCTATGTCAGGGAGCAATACTAGTTGTTTAAGATTACTCCCAATGAGCCAGCGAGACAGTTATGCATTTTATAAAAAGTAAAATGCATTTTAGCATAATATAGGAAGCAAAAACAATCCTATATGTGTTTTTTATTGATGTAACAGGCTTTTGGAGCAGATGACAAGGAATCAGATAGATTGCAATGCCACCTATAGCCAGAGCTTGATCATAGGTGGTCGGGGCACCGGGGCAAGAGGTTATTTTGGGGCTCCTATACTATCACAAGCATTTTAATTTATTTTTGTTTGCTGCTGCATTTTCCCGACATAAAAACAAAACATTTTTAAAGAATACTAAAAGTGAATTAAAAATTACCTATTTATTTATACTTATTTAGAACAAGACCATGTACTTAATAGTGATTTTAATATTTTTTAGTCCGTTTGTATTATTAGCACATGGGTGCACTAATTCAAGAAATGGCAATTACGAGGCACCGGAGCAAAGTTTCTCCTCCAAAAAATTTTCTTGATACACCATAAAATTTGAAATTTTCTTTCCTTCCTCATGAAATAAAAAAAAAAAATGTTAACTAATGGATATTTTATGACAAGCATATGTATGGCCATACCATACGTTTTCAAAAACTCCTAACTTCTTGTTTATAGATCCATGAGTCTTAAAGACCATTGAATTAGAAGAACAGAAAATAAATCTCGGAGTCCATTTATTGTTAAAAATTATGCTACAGATATTACAAAGGAAATTTAGTTGCAAAAAATTTATTATTGCTGTATATATGAATATGTAATAAATCATGATAACAATAAATCGGGAGATTTGGGGACTGTTATTTTTTCAGGGCCCCGGGCTATTGTCCCGCATGCCCGTGTGATAATAAGGCTCTGCCTATAGCTACAAAAATTGCTGACACTCAGAGCTGTGGCGTAGCTTGTTCCCCTCCTTCTAATATTACTCCTTGGGTTATGTAGAAAACTTTTATGTATGTGTTTATCAATTTTATTTGTTTAAAATATTTGAAAATATTGATTATTAAGTTGAATAATTATTTGCAACATGCTGTACTTCATAAATTACATTTGCAAAAAAAAATTGCTTATCATTTTCATTTCAGTGATGCTACTTTAAAATTTGATTTAGAGATTACTAGCTGAGCAACTGTTCTTTGAACAAGGATAATAGCTTTCTCTTTTATTATTACCATGTTTTCATTAACTTGCTTTCTTTTCTGTTCAGTTTAAATTTTGCAGTTGATTTTAAATTAAATTCCCAGTGAGCTACAGACTTTGAGCATAGATCAGCATGGGTATACAATACAATATTAATGTGCTTTCTTTTTTCTTTGTTTGTTTAGTACAAATTTTACAATTGATTTAAATTATACTTTGCCAATGAGGAACATTTTACCTCAGTTTGCAAAGTTTAGCTTGCTAGGTCAAGAAGTTGTTAATTATGAAAAAATTATTTCACAAGCAAAACAGTTTTTTAGTTTTTACAGTTTTTGTTAGCTTTAAATGCTCTTTGAAATTAAGATTGAAGATTGACATATTTTGAGAGATAAAAATAAATAAACTTAAGTATTTCCATGTTTATTTATTTTCATCTTCATTGGTTTTTTGTATAAACCCTGAACCGTGCATGTAGATTGATCATTGGCATCACAACCTATGGGGACATGTCACTTTCAATATTTTGTCTTATTAATCTGTTATTAAAGATGGGGGGGGAGTATTTTGTTCTTCATCCTCCCCAATTATTAGCAGACTCTTGTGAGATTGACAATCTTTGTTTTCCTTAGAACATTAATTTTGAATTGAAAGTGAGATTATGTCTTAGACTGTAGAACAGTGTCGGGGGTGCCAGACTTTTCCCAACAGGAGGGCCATCTTCCCCGATGGAAGGGGGGGGGGAATAATAAACTCAGTGTGTGTAAAATTTTACATGTCAGTGCTTTTACAAATATGACTATCTTAATCATTTTACATAAAAAAGCCTTTTAGAATGTAGCCTACTTTTGTAAAAATTATTAACCGATAAACTATCAAAATATAATTTTTAGGCATCTGCATGATATTTTTCAGGAGGCGGGAGGTCAATGATTACTTCAACATATGGTTACCAGGTTGGAAAGAATAGAAAAGCAGGGTAAAAACGACATATGAAAATCCAGGGAGAGGCAAACTCAGAATTTATTGTTGGTCTGAAGAGTTAACTTCTATTAAATGGTGCAAAAAACAACTCGAATTAGCTGATAAAACAACCATAGATTGGAATAATTATCTCCACGAGGTATGTGTGCACAGTTTGCGTAGGGAAGAAAAAAAAAAGCTAGGAGGTAAAAATATAATTGTAGAAGTAGATGAAAGTTTGTTTTCCAAAAGAAAAAGTAATGCAGGTTGAATGTTGCCTGAACAGTGGGTTTTCGGAGGTGTTTGTCATGAAACTAAACAGTGTTTTTAGAACGAATAGAAAACCGTAGTGCAGCTACTCTTATACAAAGTATAATAAATAATGTTGAAGAAGGTAGTATAATTTACACAGACTGTTGGAAGCATATAAATGTGAAGAATTACAAAAAGCAGGATTTGAACATTTTAAAGTTAATCACAAATATAATTTTGTTGATCCAGAAACTATGGTACATACTCAAAATATTGAAAGATACTGGGGTTTAGTAAAATGGCGAAATAAAAAAACAATGTGGTACGTTAAGAAAGCATTTAGACTCCTATTTAGCTGAATTTATATGGCGAAAGAAAGTTGGTAGTAATTTTTTTGAAGCTATCCTATGTGATATTGCTAAATTTTCACCACCAGAAATTCATGTTTCAACTTCTAAGTAAAGTAATGTTTCAATTTAATAATTTTTAAAATTTTTAGTGAGTTTCAAAGTAAATATTTTTTAAAATTTAGATTTTTAACGTTATTTGTACATTTAGTTTTTTTTCGAAGAATGCTTCGTTTTGAATTTTTCAATGTTCAAAGGACAGTTGGTGTATATATACACAGTTTAATGGCTCAAATTTGAGATTATGAACATTATTTGTGAGATTCTTCTTGATTTATTAAAGGTAAGCGTATATTTTTATTTAAATTGATTATGCATATGATACAGAAGTCCGTTATAATATGTATGTGACATATGGTAATATACGTATTAAAACGGACTTCGATGTAAAGTGAAAATAGAATTATCTTTACTATTCATGTGTCAGTTATAATAGGTATTGGTAATATGGGAACAAACATATTAAAATGGACTTCGATGTAAAGTGAAGATAGTAGCATGTTTTATTATTCATGTGTCAGTTTCAATACGTATGTACATAAGTAAACTTTCGAATTAAAACAGGTTGTTATTTATATGTAAAATATAGGTTGTATTCTAGATTTTTAAAACAAATTTGTTGTGTTTCATGGGTTGGCGTGCTTGGGGACTTAAAAATCGCCAAGCATTGCTGGTGTCTGTCTTGATACGTAAGTACCGTATTTTTGTTCTCTTCCTCATTTGCATATTCATGTATGGGAAGATAAAAGTCTCTTTCAATAGTTTCTTTATTATCAGATACCACGAAACCTCTTCTGTTTTCGTTAAATCTTACATTTATAGTTTCTGTTAACTTATTCTCCTCCACTAGCCATATCCTATAGCCCTTCGTATGTGTGCATAACCTATTATAGCTCCCAGTTTAGCTCTCATATCGAGATTTTTTATTAACTGTCTCGGCACACCAACATCTGCCAAGCAAACAAATATCTTTAATTAGCTAACTGAAGGTTTGTTCCCGGAAAATAACTCTAATGGAGTTTTATCATATCCATGGTGACATGTACAGTTCCAAGTGTATGTAAACCAAAGTAAAGCTTCTCACCAAAATTTGTTTGGTACTTCACTAGATTTTAACATAGTTTTTATCCCATCTAGGGCTTTAAGATTATAACGTTCAGCGGTACCATTCATTTCTAGTAAATATACATTTGTTCTCTCGTGAGATATACTAAGTTTATTAAAATGTTCACTATATTCCTTATTTCAAAATTCAAGACTTCCATCAGTCCTTACAGTAATTATTTTCCTATTAAGAAACCGTTCGTTTCGTTTTTGGTACCTCAAAAAATTATTTAAAGCATCTAATTTATGTTTCATGGGGTAGCATAACCTTAACCTTCCTTGAAAAATCATCCAAAATTAACAAAAAAATACCTATTTCCTCCTTGTGTGACTGTCTGTAGTGGACCACACACATCCATATGCAAAAGCTGAAGCAGGTACTATGTAGATTAGGGTGGTCACAAGTTATATGGGGGAAAAAATTTTTAATGTTATTTTTTGGGGCACCCCCCTAAAAGGTGCCAATTGACTAGAAAATGAGATTGGCAAAGTTTTAGATCGATTGCATAATATTAACCCGTGCCGCATCGAGGTTGAATTCTTGAAAAAATTACAATTTTTTCCAAAAATACCTAGTTTTTCCTTCATTTAGTATAAACTATTTGCTCTACAGACCTGGTTCTTGTTTTATTTCATAAAAAATTCTGTTGCTTTGAACTTTTACTCTCAACAAAACCAATATTTAATGACATTCAGTGTTTTTTAGGTCAGTTTGTGAATCGTACCACCAAAATCTACATTTTTGTAAAATTAGTGAAAAAAGACAAATTAAGAATTTTAAGTAATTTTGACCGTCTTTTGTATTATTTGCATCAAAAAATAAAAAATAAATCAATAATTTTCAAAACTTAAACTACAATTCGTGAAAATGTTTTATTTATTTGATATGCATTTCTGTGCTTCAGAAGAAAGATCTTGATTTGTATTTCAGTTGAAGCACATCTAAGACAAACCTCTCAAATTTCTTTATTAAAATGCTATTTTTGTTGTCTGTTATTATTTACTTTTAGAATGGACATGGGTGCCCATACGTATGGGCAAGGAAGGGCCTATGCCTCACCTAGCTCCCATATTATCGTTATGATTTACATTCTGGTATAACATAAAAATGGTTCAACACTAACACATAATATCTTTCCGGTGCAGGACCCTTGACATGCAATAAGACTCCGAAGAGAAGAATTTCGAAATCAAAGAGTTGATCTCATAAAAAGCAGATTTTAAAATTATGATTTAGAGGGTGTTGTTGTTCACTGGGATGGAAAAATGCTTCCTCATATTTTGAATAATGTAGAGAAAATAGCGATTTTAATTAGCTGTGGCGATGAAGAACAATTAATGAGAGTTCCTCAGCTTGAAAATAATATGAGAATAACTCTTTGGCAAAAGCTGTATTTACAGCAGTTGAAGAATGGGAGTCAGTTGGTAAAATTCAGGCAATGTGTTTTGATACCACTTGTTGCCTTAGGGGAACGTGCATTTTTTTGCTGCAGCAATTACTGGATCGAAATCTTCTATTTTTACCTTGTTGCCATCATATTTTTAAAATCATCTTAAAATGTGTTTTGATTGCAAAGTGGGCGAAGCTCTGCTCTTTATCCAGATATTTTTATTTAAATTTCAGATTGGGGGTCTAAATTGGACAAGACAAAGTATCAGGTTGTAACGAAAGTTCTCCGCCAAATCTGCTTGAGTCAGCTCATGTGGCACCCAGCGATTGAACTTGTACATGAAGTTTATGTGATGCATAGCATGGCTAATGGGCATGGCATTAATGTCTAACTCTTTAGCTAGCTCTCAAGTGGTTAAATACTGATCTTCTTCCACAAGTTCTCGCAGGTGGCCCTCATCAACATGAGTAGGCCAGCCAGATTGCTCTGCTGCTTGAATGTCATAGACCCTGCTTTTTAACTTTCAGTACCAAACCTTCACAGTTCCATATGATACAACATTAGAATCTAAATTACACACATAATTCTTTGACATTCTGTAGTACTTTTTGCAACAGAACTGGAAGTAAATGATGGTTCTAATCCAGTAACGTGATAGTTCCATTTCAGACACTTTGTACTTAATGATAACGATATTTTTTAACAACACAGTGTTCTAAAGTATCAGGTTGTAACGAAAGTTTTCCGCCATATCTGCCTGAAAAACTATCTTCTAACTCCTTAGATAACTGTTTTTGAACTTTTGGTACCAAACCTGCACAGTGTCACATGATACAACAATAGTACTTAAAGCTGTACTCATAATTCGTTGATATTATGTAGCTGACTTTTTGCAACACAACTGAAAGTAAATGATAGTTCTAATCCTCTAGAGTGATAGTTCCATTTGAGACACCTTATACTTAATGGTAACTATATTTTTTACAGATTTCACAACACAGTGTTATAAAGTAAACCTCTTTCTTTTAAATGCCAAAAATCGTTTGACAAAATATGAGCAAATACTGCAACGAGAACTGTGTGCTGACGAAGTTTGCGGTGGCGGGAAACTTTCGTTACAACCTAATAAGTATCTTTCTTTCAAATGACGAATATCGTTTGACAAAATATGAGCAAACACACCAACGT
This sequence comes from Cheiracanthium punctorium, assembly GCA_038373885.1. Classification (NCBI taxonomy): domain Eukaryota; kingdom Metazoa; phylum Arthropoda; class Arachnida; order Araneae; family Cheiracanthiidae; genus Cheiracanthium; species Cheiracanthium punctorium. The sequence goes on from JAWZYV010013293.1 coordinate 84,619, forward strand.
GAACTGTTTGCAGGAGATATTTGTAGTGGCGGGGAAACTTTTGTTGCAACCTAATACAAAACTGCTATTGAAGGTGAAACTATTACATAAAGAAAGCAAAATTTGGAAGAAATTTCAAATTTTCTTGCAGAACATTTAAGAAATCAACAGCTTAGGGATAACTATAAAGAATTAACCCAACATTGTTTAATTTTTATTGGAGTCTCCCCAAATAGACATTTCTTTCAGAGTACCTGGTGCTATTCATTATGACAGGTGCATGTCTAAGGCAATTTATTGTCTCAAAATATTTCTTTTCAGACATCAGGTCTCATTAACAGATTTCGAAAAAGGAGGTATTACAGACATTTGTTTAATTATAATAAATATTTATGTAAAGGCATGGTTCAACACTCCCACTCAGACTTTAGTCCCAATCAAGAATTAAAATTATTGCAATACTGAAAATTTGATAAAGAGGCTGCAAACAAAGATCTATAAAATGATAAGCCATCTTTGGTATCTTAACTTGGAGGAAGTTGCATTTCATTTTTTGGTGAAACTTGGGCAAAAAAAAGTCAAAATAAGCATGGCTGTAAAATTAATTGCATTTGAAAAAAAAAAAAAAAAAAAAAATGATGATGTGAAGTAAGAGCAACAATGTTTCAACGAAGTGTATCATTTATTGAACAAAGAAGTTAATTTTTTTATTTTCAAGTTGCATTTCATTTTTTGGTGAAACTTGGGCAAAAAAAATGATGATATGAAGTAAGAGCAACAATGTTTCAACGAAGTGTATCATTTATTGAACAAAGAAGTTAATTTTTTTATTTCATCTCGAACAGTAATTTTTTAAGAGATTTAATTTTAATATACAATTTTTGAATACTGATCCTGATGTATGGTGTGAAAATCAGCATTATTTGAAAGAAAAAAAAATCTGAAAGCTTTTAAGGTTTTTAATGACTCAGAGGAAAGGGGAGTAAAATTAATCCCAGGATTCAATTCCTATTTAACTGAGGATGAAAAACAAAAGCAGTTTTTACTATAGGTAGTATCCGAATGTAGAAAAACTTTTTCAGACTCTTCGAAAGATACATTATCTAAGCCTTGCCACTTTAACAAAAAATTGTAAACAAAAATAATTTATTTTTTTTTATAATATGCTTCCTCTTAGATACATAACTTTAATAATCAAATATATCTAAACGTTAGTCGTTCTCAATTTTATGCCTTCTTTGACCTATTTTCTGTTAATTCTTTTACTTAAATTTCAACTTTTTTTATTTTGGATTCTTTTAAATTACAAACCTTTATTTTGTACGCAAAAAAGAAAGAAAAACAAAAGGAGGATAAGACGAAATATAATTTTTTGAACTTTCATAAAAAAGCCAACTTTTAGGATTCGGATCGTATCTAGTCCTGAAAAAAGCATAGATATGTGCTTTTTTTAGGACTAGATATGATTGGAATGTTACCCTCAGAGCGTTTTGGAAATGGGCAAATAATGTAAAGTTGTTTCCACGGTAAAACGTTCATGCAATTTTTAAATTATAAAAAAAAAATTAAATTATAAAAAAAAAAAATTTTTTTTGACAGGAAGATTTGCAATTATTAAAAAAAAGGGCTTCTAAATTACATACAAGCTTTAATATCAAACATATTTTATGATATCTCAGTGTTACAAATAGTTATTATTATAGATGTACTGCAGTGAAAACTGGAATAAAGTGGACGGGATTTGACTTCACAACTGCTTGGAGGGTTAAATCTGTAAGTTTTTACATAAAAGTGATGTGTGACTCATCAAGGCAGGGTGTTTTCTTCTGAAACGAGAACAACATCATGTTTCTAGACTCAATTTTATCCATTTTATGATGGAAAGACTGCTTTTTTGCAAAAAAAACATGATTTTTCTAAACTTTAACTTCAATGCGGCATGGTTTAATATCATGCAAATGAGCTGAAACTTTACCAATATCATTTTAGAGCCTATTGGCAACTTTTTGGGGGGTGCCCCCCAAAAAATACGAAAGTTGATTTCTTGTGACCACCCTAATGTAGATCTTACACTACCTATTGGTTTAAAGGATACGCTTTTTGAATTTGAAAGTTAACACAGTATACAGTCTTTTTCTTTCTTCCCCAGCTTTGGTAATCCTCTTACACTATTATTTCTACTGGTATTTATTAAATAGTCCTGATTAATATGGCAGAAACATTCATGCCAATATTAATTTGTTTGGAATTGTGGCCTAATATTTCCTTTTTGCGTGTCTAAAGTATTAATCTTGTTAGTTACTGATCCCATCTTATATTTAAAAGGTTTTAAAAATACAAGTTATTTTTCCACACAGCATAAAATAATTCCTCTCCTTGGGATCCATAAAACCACAATTTACCCTTTTCCCCTACACATCTCAAACCTTGACTTTCAAGTCAAGACACTGATAAAAGATGCCTCAAAGCAGGGTTAAACAAAATGTTTCCTAAAACTACTTCATTAAATTCATTTCTTAAAAGTGTATGGTTCCAGTTCCCTGCACGGGGCTTTCTTTTCCCCCAATGGCAATAGAAATTTGTATATCCTTAATGAGTTTAAAATTTAAATATAAATCTCTATCACAATGTGTTGTACAGGCTAAATCTATTACCCATTCTGCTTTAGTATTGTTAACTTTACAAGCACTATTAGCCTCTTCTAGTTTCAGCAAAAACTCGAGTACATTCGAACTCTTTAAATTTATTTTTAACTGACAGTTCTAAGTTATTATTCTCAGTTTTTCCCTTATGATCAGACATGCTCAGTCTGGTTTTACATATTGAGATTACATGTCCCATTTTCATACAGTAAAAACATGGTCCCACAGTTTTTGGCTTAAATTTTGATTCGTGGCATTTATTTCCAACCCTCTGAAAATTGAATTTGGGCTTACCTCTGTTCTCTGGAGTACCCGGTCTATATAAGCTTGTACTGGAAGTCTGCAGACATGATTTTCAACATGAGTTTTCACCCACCGTAATCTGGTTTGACAGAGTTTTGCCATCCTGTTGAGTCTTTGAGGAATTCTGCCAGGGTTGTCAGATTTGCTGCCTGCATAGCTCCCCATTTTCCCCACCGGGGCGGGTTTTTACCTTAAAAAACCCATGGGTTTGGGGGTAAAATGGGTTTTTTAAGATAAAACTTTGATTTGCATCATTTTAAAAGAAATATCAGAATAATAACTTAATTTATTGTAGTAGATTTAATTTCTTTAAAAAAATTTTAAGTTCTATTTCAATTCAAGATTATTTTTATCACTAATAGAACTATAAATACAATTTCCATTCTGTTGCTTTTATGAAAAATAAAAATCTTTGTTTTCTGCCAGTCGTAATACTGTTTAAAAATTACTTTTATTAATTTTTGATAGTTGAAATTTGTCATAAAATTTTCTATGACCAAACAAACAGTAATCTATAAAATGGTAGTTGTTTAAAGAATATATAATCGTAAAAGATATAGAGCTATGCAAATGCATCAGTTAATTTTTACTCAAAGGAAAAGATGTTTATGCAACATAATATCCAATATATTTCCTCTTTAGAAAATTTAGAAATAAAATGATCATTCAAATATGTGATAATTTCTTGGCAGTATAATAAAAGCAGGTCTGGTTGCACTGTATTGCACTAAGTGTTCTAATTAGATATCACCAGATTAATAAATCAATATCACAAAATAAAGTACATACATTATGGAATAAAAGGAATTATAACTTAACTCTGTTATTCATTAACTATTTTAGTATTTTAAAAAAAAAAAATGTGCAGGTAGTTTTTTGACATTCGTTTTTTATATTGCTTTAAAAAAAGAAAATAAATAACTTGAGAAATTATATGTAAAGTTATAGCATTGTTGCTAACGTTTTCTGTCATATTTAAATCACTGGAGTTTTTTTAATTATTTTTTTTACAATAAATTTATAAAAAACAATAGTATAATTTCTTAAATTACAAAATAAGAAGATAAACCTTTGTCGATGGCAATAAAAATTATCTGTATGCTTACTATACCCACTCAAAAAGGTATTCAAGTAAAAGCCAAATTTCTCACTTCAGTTCAGTGAGTAACTAATAAGCTTCTGAAATATAAAAAGCATAGCTTGAAATATAAGAAGTTATCGTCCGTTGTTGCATCATGCTCTTTTTATGAAGAATGATGCTTTACAAATCATTGGTTTCATTTGTAAAATGAAACCGATGTAGGAAATTTGACTTACACTAAAATACTTTTTTGGGAGGGTGTACATTTCTGTTTGTACAATTTTGTACATTAACTTTATTTTTCTTCTAATTTTAATTAAAATTATTACTTATACCACCTTTTTAAGGAGGGGAGGAGTAAACAGTTACATGGATAATGTACATTTTTACTTTCCAAACATGTACCATGTAAGGAAAGTATTGTAATCATGAAAAAATTCGACTTCCAGATTTTGGTGTATTTACACGTTTTGAGGTCTTCTGAATACATTTATACTATTTTTACGAGATGTTCGTGCGTGCGTGCGTGCGTGCGTGTGTGTATGTGTGTAATGTATAAAAAGGTAATTTGGGTTTTACTAGTTTGGGTATTGTTCAAGCGGGTACTTTCACTGTAAGTTTTACCTTCCTGTCATACTTGCCACACGCACTCTGGAGCTATGTTTTATTTATTTTGTTATTTGCCAGACATCAGGCCATCGATAAGTTTTCCATAGCGACTAACGACGCTGATGCCGACACGTAAATTAAAGAAGTGCCTGCCTGCCCTCCGTTATCTGATATCATATTTCTGTACCGTGTTTACCATTCAGAAATCTATGTCTCCTTTTTTATTTTTTTTTCTTCACACGTCCACTGTTATTTTGAAAATCCGATGGAAATCGACGGAGTTTCACCGCCTTCGTTGCCCCCTAAACTGGGCCTCCCCCATGAGAAGTGTGTGCAACTGGTGAATCATTTCCCCCTTTTCTCCGTGCCGAATATTTTTGTTTTTGCAGTTGACCGAAACTCCTCCTGCCTGCATTGAACTTGTGAGAGAAGATATTTTTTTTTTGTGTGTGTTTTGTTTATTGTTGAAGAATGACGATTTCAACTTGTGGATATTGATCAAGTGAAGTAAACAAATTATATTTTCAGAGTTGAAGTGAACATTACAATATTATATTTAAATGGTTATTAATTGTGTGTGTGTTATTTTAAAGGGCTATTTTAGTGTTGATGAAAAAAAAAAAAAATTTTTTTTTTTGATATATCTGCATTTTTTTCATTAATATAGTATTTTCATTAAGGTAAGATTTTGTAAATTTATTGCAGTATTATTATTAATGTTGCTAAATAAGATTTCTGAATGCAATTATTAAGTGCTTCTCCGTTCAGATAAAAATTTAGAAAAAAAATTTCAGCATGTCGTTAGATGGTAAAGAAAATACACAAACTATTGCCACTATGTCCCTGCAAAAAAGGGATGAGTTTATTGCCCCCTTTAATTTTGAAGATAATATGAGTTTTGAAAGTTGGATAGCATATTACGAACAGTGTTGCTTACAACAAAATAAAGATGAAGACGGGAAATTTCAAAATATAGGAAAATTTCTTAAGGGGTCTGCCTTAACAACATACATAAATAATATTTCAAATTGTAAAAATTGGCAAGAATTGATTGAAATACTGAGAGAAAAATATATTTCATGTACCGTGTTTACTTTCATGGATTTTACAAATTTAAAACTAGAAAAGATTTCGAATCTTATAACTTATTTTCATGAAAAATTAGAAATAGGTAGAAAATTGGGGCTACCTAATAATATAATATTAGAAGGATTGACCAATGGTCTTCCTAGTAATGTGAGAGCACTTTTAACCCTGCAACCACCGAGTAGTGCCACAGAGTGGCTTAAGGTAGCGTCAAAATTAATTAAAATTCACGAACCGCCCCAACAGGCAAGTTTTACCTCCTCGCCCAATAATGCACAAAATTCTATTTACTTTACACCCAAGCTTCGGAATTTTAGACCCTACCATGCTCCTGTTTATAACCGACCAAATTGGCGTCAACCAATTCATAATTCAACCCAAGGGCGAACCCAAGTAAATAATTGGCCCCGTTTTCGACCCCTATCTCAAAGTCCTCAAAGTTTATACCCCCAAAATAATGTCAATTACCAAAAAAGCACCCTACCTAGAACTCCATGTAGAAATTGTGAGGGGCTAGGGATAAGTAATGCTTTCCATTGGACGCATACTTGTCTCTTTAAAGGTAACAACCAAATTGCGACAAACCCATACGCGGCACCAAATATGACTCACCCGAATATGACTTTGAACGCCACTATTTTAAATTCACAAAATAATGGTACTGAGACCTCGCAAGAAGAGAACTTATGACTATTTACTGTACCCGGGTACCTAAGGAAAAAATTAACTCAACCCACAATTGACAATTTTGAATTTTTAAGTGTTCCCTGTGTCATAGACACTGGCTCTACACTCTCTGTCTTGCCGCAAAGTTTTGTTGGACGATATAATTTAGAAGTACAGAGAGTCTCGCCTTTAAATGTTACTCAGGCAGATGGACTGCTGATACTTGATACAGTGTGTTATGTTAATTTAGAAATTGGAAATATTACTCAGTGTGTAAAATTTTTTATAGTATATTCAAGCCTGCCATATGCCATATTGGGTTTACCAGAGTGTAAAAAGTTTTGTTTATATATTGATTGTGTGAATTTATGTGTTTTTCAAAATAATGTTAGATTACCTTTATACAATTATGATGTCTTACCTATTTCTCTACATTTAAATCAACCCAGTTCTTCACCCGATAGCAAAGCCTCTGAGGAAAGCGTTCCCCCTCAGACTGTTTATAAAGCTATCAATCCAAAATTAGAGGAATTATTAAATAAATATGAGAAAATCTTTGCAAAAAATAAATATGATATTGGTCGTATTAATGTAGAACCTCAACGTATAAATTTAACTTCTGACCTATCTGTTTGCCTCAGGCCTTATCGAACCTCTCCTAAAGAGGAAGACGAAATTAATTCTCAGATTGAACAATTATTAAAAGCTGGTTTAATTAAGGAAAGCAATAGCCCCTATGCTGCACCCGTCACTTTAGCGTATAAACGCGACGAGGGTACCAAAACTAGACTGTGTGTGGATTATCGTAAATTAAATAATATAGTAAAAAATGATGCCGAGCCTTTGCCACGTATTGACAGCTTATTAGATAAACTAAGTGGGGCGAAAATATTCTCAACTCTTGATTTGGCGTCTGGATTTTGGCATGTGCCCATCCACCCTCAAGATACTGAAAAACTAGCCTTTGTAACTAATACAGGTATCTATACGTTCCAGGTCTTGCCATTTGGCATTAAGACAGGGCCTGCTATATTTAACAGAGTCATGAGAAGAATATTAAATAAATATAAAATTAAATTTGCCTATAATTATTTTGATGACATAATGGTTTTTTCTTCTTCTATGGAAGAACATATGCAGCATTTAGAAACTATTTTCCAAATTTGTTTGCAGGAAAATATTAAATTGAAATTATCTAAATGTAACTTTGCTAAGGACACTATAAAATTTTTGGGGTATGAGGTTAAACAAGGTCAAATTACTCCAGATAATGCTAATATTGAAATTATCAAAAATTTGAAGCCACCTACTAACGTAAAGGAACTACAGAGGTTTCTTGGTTCTGTAAATGTTTATAACAGATTTATTGATTGGTATGCAAAATTAAGACGTCCTTTAAATGATTTGTTAAAGAAAAACGCTAAATGGGATTGGTCAACAAACTGTGAGAAAAGTTTTGAAACCTTAAAAAATATTTTGATATCTAAACCTGTGTTACAATTATACAACGTTAAATTACCTATCCATGTATTTATTGATGCATCAAATTGTTCAGTTGGAGCTGTGTTGAAGCAGCCGGATGCCTCAGGTATCTTGCACCCGATTGCATATCATTCGAGATCGCTTCGATCATATGAAAAGAATTACACCATAACTGAATTAGAATGTTTGGCTATCGTTGATGCCCTTGATAAATTTTATCATTACCTTCACGGTCAAAAATTCGTCATTCATACTGACCACGCGGCATTGGTTTGGTTAAAAAATGTCAAAAATTTAAGAGGAAGATTATTCCGCTGGTCCCTTAAATTAAGTATGTTTGACTATGAAATAAAGTACCTAAAGGGCTCAACAAATGTCAAAGCTGATATGTTATCAAGGATTCCTCCTTCTCAACATCTCCAACTAATTCAACCTTCGGTTTTATTGTTAGATGCTGAAGAAATTAAAAATCAACAATTAGCAGAAAATATGCATGGTCCTAAATATAAAATCATTAATGATTTAATTACCATAAATAAGAAAGGATTCAAAAAAATAGTGGTGCCTGTGAGCTTAAGAAAAACTTTAATGAAAAATGCACATGAAAATTTTGGCCATCCTGGTGTTCAAAAAATGTTAAGTATAATTTCACCTTCCTATTATTGGCCTCATATGACTCAAGATATTTCCAATTATGTTAAACATTGTTCGACTTGCCAATTTAACAAAAAACCTAAACAGAAGAAATTTGGTTTGTTACAGGCTGTACCTGCTACTGATAAACCCTTTGAATGTCTTTCTATTGATACTGTAGGAGGTTTCAACTATTACAATTCAACAAAAAAATATCTACATCTAATAATTGACCATGCGACAAGATATGTTTGGGCCTTTCCTTCGAAAAGTGTCACTACTGAAACCTATGTAAACTGTCTAAAACAAATATTCAATATTCAAGTTCCTCAAAAGATACTTAGTGATAGAAATGCAGCTTTTACTGCTTCGCGTTTTAAAAAATTCCTTAAGAACTACAATACTAAACAACTATTAACTTCAGCTCATCATCCACAGACAAATGGAAAAGTAGAGAGGGTAAATCAATCCATAGTTACTAGATTAAAATGTAAAGTTAACTCTTCACCTTCTAAAATTCCTTGGACTAAGTTACTAGAGCAGGTTATTAGTGAATATAATAACACACCTCATTCAGTAACGAAGTTTACACCCATGTATTTAATGTTTGGAAAATTGCCATATGACTCACCTATTTCGGAAAATACCTATCCTCCTGTTGATGAAGCTCGAAAATTAGCAAAAGAAAGGACAATAGAATTTCATAATAAAAATAAAATTAGATATGACAATAAATTCATAGAAGCTAATTTCGAACCAGGAGATCTTGTAATTTATGAAGAATTTAACTACCCAAATACACGTAAATTATCTCCTACTTTTTCAGGTCCTTATTCAATTGTAAACAAATGTTCTTCAGTTACATTCGAAATTGATAAACCTAATTACCATACTAAGAAACCTACGGAAATAGTTCACTCTTCTAAATTAAGACCTTATTACCCTCCTGACAAATTAAAGCTAGCCCACGAAGGTGATTAAATTTAATTAACAATAATTGATCCTTAATAGAAAAATAGAGAAAAAAAAAAAAGTATTCAAAATTTCTAAGTGTTGAGTTTGGAACCCTGAATACTCGACATAAAGTCTATCGTCTATTCTTTTTTCTTTTATGCTTCTACCAACCTTTCTCTGTCATCCGCTTCTCTTAGTCATTGAAGAAGTCCCCAAGTCCGAGTGTGTGCGGTGTAAGTAAAACTGCACCTTTTTTCTTTGTATATTTTATAGATATTATGCAAACAATAAATGAAGCTAGACTTAGACTAGGCTGGGACTTCCTCTCAATAATCCCCCAGCTTTTCCCAACTGTCTATCGAGTCATTCTTCCCCTTTTTTGGAAGCTATGAGGCAATGGCCAAGTTTTCTCTTTCGTAGTTGACAATTGTCTTCCTTTTTCGGGATCATTTGAACCCATTTTTGTTGTCATACTATGGAGAGTTTAAAGTTTGGGCAAACTTAAAATGCCTACAAGTGGTATTTACTATACCCCATACCTGTGTGACGGTACTGCTGTTTCACAGCTATGGTCTTCGAAATTTTCTACACACTACGCACATTTTTACATTTTTTTTTACATTGCCTTTACACTAAATAAATTTACTCCATTTTGCCAACTGCATTTTGCCAACCATTTTGCCAAGTTATTTTCATTCCATTCACTTTATGCCATGCAAGCCAAAGCCATAAGTATTTGCCAAAGAAAATGAATGTCAGCCATGTTTATTCCATTTTCTTTAATTATATTACTATATTGTTGTACAGTATTATTGTATCCCACCTAGGTTGTAAATATTACTTGTGATAATTTGAAAAAAATTGTGCGCACTCATTGTTTTATTTTTATTGTCGTACTATTGCATCATTATGTTTTGTCAAATTTTAGAAACTGCATCCTGCCTCTCAAGTATTGTACAACATAACTCCAGAATTCTAGCCAGAAAAATTTAAGGTGTCTAAACTTGAAAATTAGATTAGTTCGCAGTTTTAAGATTAGGTTGCAAGGACGTCTGACTCGCAAGTGAGAGACTGGCCACCTCAATGATATTGCTCGTCAGACTTCTTTTGCCGGGGGGGATATTGTAATGTATAAAAAGGTAATTTGGGTTTTACTAGTTTGGGTATTGTTCAAGCGGGTACTTTCACTGTAAGTTTTACTTTCCTGTCATACTTGCCACGCGCGCTCTGGAGCTATGTTTTATTTATTTTGTTATTTACCAGACATCAGGCCGTCGATTCTGAGTTCTTTAGATGTACACGTGTCCCCACGCCCTTGTAGCCCCAGATGCGGGTCATCTTGGGAAATGTGTGTGGTTCGACCAGAGATAAGAGAGAGGAGGAGTTGTGTCTTCGCAGACCACGTGGTGTGGTAAGCGTAAATACTCCCGCACATCGAAAATCGGGGGACTTCTGCCACTGGAACTGCTTCATGAGTCCACGCTGATTCTTGTACCCGTCTCCCCTCCCCTCTTCTCATTCTAAATTGTAACTTAAATGTAATGTTCAATAAACCATATTACCTGCCTTAACTCTGAAACTTTACTTGAAAATCTGACGTCACATGTATGTGTGTATGTGAGTGAACACGATAGCTCCTGAACGAGACATTCGATTGAGCTCAAATTGGTTATATATGTTATAAACCACCGTCGCAAGACCGGTATTGATTTTGGTGTGTATAGGACTTATAGTTTTTTTACAGGGCTACGACAAAGATTTCTTTTACATTATGGCCTATGGTGAGGAATTCTTGAAAGTGCACTAGCGTTTAAACGGCGCATTCAATTGAGCTTCAGTTTGGTATATATGTTTGAATTATTCATCGATTCAAATTTATTAAAATGCTTGGTAATGATCTTAATTGTAAGTGTTCGGAAAGTCGAGTGGAGTCACTCCAGATTTTTTTTATTTTAGAAAAGATAAACCTTTTCAAAAAGATATCCATATGTTTTGCATTACTAAATTTCTATTTGCACAATTTTGTTCAATGGATGTATATATAGCTTGATATATTTTAATGGTATGTCACTTAAGTTTCTATTACTTATAATTTACTAAGCTAATAATTATTTATTCAAAAGAATATGCAGTGAAAGTTTTTAGAAACAAATTTATTCATCATTTATTTTTTTTGGCGGGGGGGCAGTGCCAAGTTTCCTTTGCGATTTAAACCTTAATTTTATGTTTGTCTATGGTTTGAAGCTTGCAATTTTATAGGTGCAAATTTTCGGTTGGAACTCTGCTGGCAAGCTTCTAAACATTTGAAAACCTAAGTATAAATCATCAATACTATGACCAGCATCTAGTAACTACTCAGCTGCTTCCTTTATACGGCATAGAAATAGTCCAACATCCTCACCACTTACATACTTTGTCGAAAAGAATTCATCTAATAGTCGCACGATTCTTAACTTCGTAGTTGGTTCAAAGTATTGACATAAAATGTCCCAATGTTTCCGGCCATCAGCAGTTGAAGAAATAAATGGATGTAAATTACTTGATATGTTACTGTATTTGAGGTTGTAGACATGGTCCTTTCTTAACTCATATTCATACTGACTTTTTGACGTCAATGGCAGGGCCCCTTCAGGATATTTTTTATCTACACACTCAGCTTTTTCAGTTGCTGCATCTTTAACAGTAGTTTCACCAGGCAATTGTTCCTCAAGAAAGATCAACATCCAAAATTTATTAACAGTACTCTAATATCGGACTTCCAAGTTTCTCAATTGTGAAGTGTAAGTTCGGGAATTTTTGTTGAGAATTCCATATTTCTTAAATCAGCACTTTCTTCGCTGATAATATTACAATTTCTTCTGAGCCCATAACCCTTGTGGGTATTTGACCAACTTCTCTAAAATTAATTCGACTCCACTACCTTTGACGCGCAGTGAGCATGATGCTTTTGGGAATCACAAAAGACGTCCTTCGATGCAGCACAAATTATTTTATTGGTTGAAAGCATAGTTTAATGAACATTTGAAGCTTAACTTAAAAACAGTGAGTAAAAATATAATACTGATAATCTAATATCTAATCTGCTATGCAAAGACAATCTAACACTATGCATGAAAAAATATATATCACATAACAAGATAACTTGTCTCATCTTGCATTGCACACGCCAAAACTCTTGGTTGATTGTAAGCACCTCATTAATTAAACATGCAAAAATAAATAGCTGCTCAGTTAAAATTTTTTTTATTTGGGAATACCGTATTCCCCCGTAAACGATATATATTTCGGTTACACATAAACACATAACCATCATCAGTCGTTTCTGGATCTCACACTAATTGGCGGCTTCCTCTTCTATCTCTTCTCTCTTCTTCCGGAATTTTCGATGAATGACGTCATCCCATGATTGGTCGATTGTATGAAGCGCATCGTTGATGCTGCCATCTGTCGTCACTATTTCCAAGCTCTCACGAATGTAGGCATATATACTATTTTTAAAGTTGGCTGTTTTTTTAATATTTTTAAAATCAATGGTAATGGGCTCTTCCAAAGCAAAACGGGCCAGAGCGGTACTTTGTTTCTGGAGGTTAATGTCTTGAAAATGTTCGTTTTTTCGCTCTTTAATTTTCCTCTTTGTAACGCCGATGTAGCAATTTTCTTTATTAGTATCATTTGACAAAAAATTAATTTTATAGATCCCTGCGGTTTCGATGGGGTTGATTGGGTCTTTTTCCGATCTAATGCGCTGAAAAATTGTTTTATTAGGTTTAATTGGAATACGGAAGTTCTTTTTACTGGCGATATTAGAAAGTTTATTGGCTATCCCTCGTCAATTAGTGTGAGATCCAGAAACGACTGATGATGGTTATGTGTTTATGTGTAACCGAAATATATATCGTTTACGGGGGAATAAGGTATTCCCAAATAAAAAATTTTAACTGATTAATCCGCCGTATTAAATAATGTTTTATAAGTTTTTATTATAAATAGCTGCTCTTTCACAAAATTCTAATAAAGATCTTGCAACAAAAAAGAACCTACAAATTACTGCTCATTAACAGAAGATGACGTTTATATTGCGTCTTTTACCAGTATTGTCGAGAAAAAAGGTTGCTACCCAAAAATTCTGTCAGCATGTTATGGACTACTAAAACATAAGAAATTAGGTGCTTTGTTGTGACACCAGGCATTTTTCCTATCTTGAAATTTGAGCACTAGGCTTTCTTCTTCTCTTAATAGTGCCATTTTCCAACAGATTTAATTTGCTTGATTTGTTTAAATTGCTGATTTAAATCAATATTTCAGTAGTTTCAGAATTTTAAGTGTTCGCAGTGTAAGTATTTTTATAAAACAGGAAACGTTTGTACACCAATTGATGTTATTTTTCTGTTATGTTGGTTTCCAGGAAAGGACTGCTCATGTCCCCGAATGTTAGTGAGTATTGTGTGTGCTATTTATGAATATTTCTTCCAAAATTTAGATCCTTATCAGAGTGTTAGGGACTTTTAAATATTATCATACCAGCTGCTGGCAGTCATCAAAAGGGCTTGCTGAACCATAGATTTACCATGCATGTACACCTTACATACAGGATGGTCTTCAGTGGTAGTCGGGTATTGAATTCACAACCCTCCAGTTTTTCATTACACTGATCAAACTAAGCTTTTAAAATTTTGAGGAACTCATGCTAGAGACTTATTGTACTTAATAGTAAATCAAATGCTGAAACTAAAATTTACCTTACTTTGTTTGTACATTTCTATCAACCCAAATACTCTTGGGGAAGGGGGTGAATAGAAAAGAAAAAATAGTTTAGATTTTTATTTAGAAAAAATTCATGTCATAAGTTTCATTTATTTTACTTGAGGTGATGCCCTCGCAACTGCAAATAAGAGGGGTGGTCATCAGTTATCAAATGACAGTAAGGGAAATGAACGGAATACAAAGACAGACCACCTAGTAGGGCCACAACTTGCTTGGTATGTGAACAGGACTTCAATGAAGATGAAAAACAAACACAAATATGTGTGCATTTTAACCAGTTCTATGTGTGTAAACAAATAATAACATCAATTATCTTCTTCAATAAGGAAGTCCAGTAACATTACCCACCAAAGTAGTAGTTAAAAGGTCATTACGAAGGTAATTGGCAGCTGATCAGAGGGAGGTCACTCTAAATTCCCTGCTCCCTGCTCATCCTAGAAATGTGATTTTGTTTGCTGATTCCTTTGGAACCTGAAAAAGAGGTGACCAGCTGCAGATAATATTCACTTCTGTGTGAGAATAGTGTAAAATTCTCTGCAGAAAAGGAATCGGAGGGGACCAAACCTGTTCAGAGAAATTGTCGTTTAAGTCAGGCCATTTTCATAGAATTTTTTATCCAGCTACAAAATGGGTGGAGGGGGGTAATCATCATTGGCAGCCCCTATGGTCCCCCCTCTAGCGAAATCAGGAATTGAGTATAAGTTTTACATTATCAGAGCTAAATAGCACCATTTGGGAAAATAAAATTATTAAATGAAATGCTCAGTGAGTTAACATGTCAGTACCATAAATACTTCACCTGCAGTACTTGAAGCTCTAGATCAGGGGTTCCCAAACTTTTTTCGCAATGGCACCCTTTGTCAGGCTAAAAATATTTTGCAGCACCCTCCTCAGGCTAAGAACAGGCTATCTTTAAAGCAATATGAATATCAAGTTTAGAATGAAGTAGATAGGATATATTTTTCATTACTTCTTTTATGTTGCTTATAGGGCTAACTATCCAGAAAGTACTCCCTTGGGATAGGGATATAGAATTTAGCACTCCCCCATCTCAAGCAGTTCCTGTAAAAGAGAGGTGACTGGACACTGAACTCTCCCAAACTTGACTGAAATATTTTTGTGTTTGCCAATTGGTCATCGGCTTGGCTATCTTTTTTGTGCGATACCGGTTCAGAGGGATTTTTTTTACTACACTGCCCCCTAAATTAGACTTTTCTTGATTATCGAGATGGCACCCCTGGTGTACGTTTGCGGCACCCTGGGGTGCCGCGGCACGCAGTTTGGGAACCTCTGCTCTGGACAGTTCATGAAGCAATCTGTCAATAGTTTGACCAAACACTGGATCTCATTAAAGAACATTTTTGGAATTATTTTAAAATAGCAAGGTGAAATTTATTCTGTTTAAATTTAGGTTGTATTTTTTGGTACAAATGTTATTTCATGAGTAAAACAATTTTGCAGTTTTGAAGATTATGCTCTGGTCAGATTAGCTTCAATTATGTGTGTTAGGAAAAATCTGCTTTCACCCATATGATGAACAGGTAGCCAGCTAGTTATCTCTATAATTTCATAAATTAGTGTTATAGCTATGCGATTGTGAAATATCTCATATAGAATATGAGTATGATATTGACACAAGGTTTTAAAATAAGGTTTGTAACAGATAAGTATATCTGGATGTATTGTAAATATATTAATGGGGTTCTCTGGTCTACCATTTCTATGCATAGCTCTGAATGTTTGTAATTACTTGTCCTCTCTTTTGGCAATATTCTATTAGCATAAATAAACTTTTATATTAATTTTAGAATATAGGATCTAATTTTAAAATAGATGCATATTCCATTTTAACATTGATTCTGTTAATAGGATCCAGACATACCTGGTGCTTTATGTGATCTTAACAACAATATGTGTGTTGCTGGAGAAAGTCTTCCTACTGGAAATGGTTTGTAACACTATTATATAAGAATTTACACATTTAGGGCAAATTTAAAGTGTAGGCAACATTGGCATCTGCCTAAGCCTCTGTTTCATGGGAAAGATGTGAATTTTAACTCATTAAAAAAAGGGGGAGTATTCAAATAGGCAAAATATTGTTTTAACTGACTGCCATTATACCCTTAAAATCCTCCACCCATTCACCCATTAGGCAGATAGCCCTCATGTTGTTTTGCCTTAATCACAAACATAAGACTGTCATTATGTAACGAAATTTAACATTGTCGCAGATTTTTTCAAAACTTTCCATGTAATAAAGAGGTGTTAACACTAGCATTACAAAAGTGATCATTTTGACCATTATTTGACTTAGACTATAACTTTTTCATTTTCTAACGAATTATTATTTTTTTCCTTGACTTTTTCTAAATATACATTAAGTATGCATAAGCAAAGTTTAGGCATTTAAAATAATTTATTTAATAGTTATATGTATGTATATACCTATGTTTACAGTGAGCGATCCTTTAGACTGCTCAAAAGAAGACTACTTTTACTGATATATATTGTTTGTTTTTATTTGTCAGTGGTAAATATTGCTCACAGTTGATGCAAATGTTTTACTGAGATTTTTTAGTAATTTCTTTAGAATTATCTACTAAATTATAACATTATGGCATTTTCTTTATATTTTCAATTACAGTGTGCTGTAAGGTGTAAATGTATCTGAAAGGTGCAAATGATCCAATTTTCAGCATTACATGATTTTTAATGTGTACATATAATAAATACAAAAACACACTCATTATGAGCTTTAAATTGGCATAAATTCAAAAATTGGATCAGCCGCACCAGTGGCATATCCTGCTGAACTGGGAGATGGAAGGTGCCTGGTTCGAAACCAGGTTGCATCCCCGACCTAACCCTTTGGAGTTTTCCATGGTTTCCTCTGAAACTTAGCATAAAGGTTAAGACCTTTTAGAAAGATCCCCATGGAAGGCACCCCACCCCTTGGCCTAGAGCCCACGCATAGCTAATTGGCCATAATACCGCAAACAAAACAAAAATTAGATCATTTGCACCTTTCAAAATGAGCAGTCTTTTTGACTGTTCTCTCTAATTGGAGGTGCAAACAAATATTGTGAAGCAAGTTTTAATGTGCCATGTGCAATTATGGTATCCTCCATGGTGGTGTGGAAAATGCCCAGCCCTATGCTTATGATTTAAAATATGAAACATATGACAGAGCAAAGCAAGAAGAAAGTTATTTGATTATTTGTATAAATCGAGAGCTTATAATGCATATTAATGAAATTAGCAGACAATGATTCTCAGTAACAGACAATTGTATAGACCAGCGGTGTAGCCAGAAATTTTTCACAGGGGGATGTGGTTATGACTATTGCAACTCACATATATGTATACGTGTGTGTGATAAGGGAGTGAAGAATATACATTTTGCATGGCAAAAAATTCCTCATGGGGAGGTTGAGACTCCCCTATTTTCCCCCCCTTGATATAGACCAGGGATGGGCAAACTATGGCCCACGGGCCAAATCCGACCCACCAGAAGGTTTTATCCAGCTCGCGAATAGAATTTTAATTTGCCGGTCCGACAGAAATTAAAAGAAAATTTATATTTAAATATTATATATTCATCTCCTTTTCTACTTAGTTTAAATATTATTGTTTTCTTCCTTTTTTTCAAAGGAGTGATGATCTTTTTACTTTCTCTATTTTTGTTCTACAAAAAATAAATCGACAGAAATAGCAAGCACAGGCAGCTTTCAGCCGCTAAAGTGTTAAAAGTGAAAGTTCTTTGTTAGTTATAGCTGTAGACTGGCGCCAACAAACGTTATCTCTTTCTCAGGCAGCAGACATATGGGAATCCAATGTCTTTTCCTTGATATAATCTGTGTATTTTAAGCTCCAGCCATAGGCTTTTTCTTTTGGCGCGAGTATTATTGATTGTGTATGGAAAGTTTGCAGACATATAGCATCATTGTGAATAATGGGGAAAGTATTAAAAGTATAGCTTAGCTAGTGCTTGTTTGGTTTATTCGTAAAATATTTCAACCCGAAAATGGCTACAAAAAAACGTAAAGTAGATTCAGAGTGCCGTGCTTTTAACGATGAATGGACCTGGAAATATTTTTTTACCGTTGTTAAAGATAAAAAAGTGTTTTACATCTGTAATGAAGCTGTAGCAGTCTTCAAAGAATATAACATTTCCTGTCATTTCACATTCAAGCATAAGAATTCCAATTACGAAGCAATGTCTGAATATGAAAGAAAACAAAATGCAGAATGTCTTAGTAAAAAATTATCAGGCCGACAAAATTTTTTCAAGAAGGTAAACACTATCCAAGAAGCAGCTACACATGCAAGTTACATTGTAGCATACAATATTGCTAAAAATAACAAAGCTCTCAGTGATGGGGAGTTCGTTAAACAATGCATGCTCCAAGTTTGTGATGTTTTATGTCCCGACAAGAAAAATAATTTTCAGACTGTAAGCTTATCTCGAAAAACGGCGACTTCTAGAATCGAAGCCATCGATAAAAATTTGACATCACAATTAGAGTCAATGATTGGCCAGTTTAAATTTGGCTCCATAGCTATGGATGAAAGCTCTGATATAAATGATAGTGCTCAATTAGTATTATTTATAAGAGATGTTGATGAGAACTTTGAAATTACCGAGGAACTGGCGTGCATGCATTCTTTAAAGGGAACTACGTTGGGATGTTATATTTTTCGTGAATTTCAGGAAGGGCTTTTAACTTTGAAAGTGCCTATAACAAATATATGTAATATCATGACCGATGGAGCCCCAAATATGACAGGAAAAAAATCTGAATTTCTTGGACTCTTTAATCAAAATTATCCCAGGAACAATGTTATTTTTCTACATTGTGTTTTACATCAAGATGCTCTGTGTAAATCTGCATTGAATAAGAAACCCATGCTTGATGCAGTTGTGAAGCTTGTAAATACTATTCAATCTCGTGGGCTTACTCACAGGCAATTTCGCGATTTTCTTCAGTCCGTGCAATCTGAATACTCTGATGTACTGTATTACACGAAAGTAAGGTGGCTTAGTGCAGGATGTGTTTTCAAGCAAGTTTGGCAGTGGAAAGACGACATTGTGTCATTCTTCCATGAGAAACAGTGTTCTGTGGAGTGTGCAATGTTAGAAGATACAGAATGGCTTTCAGACTTTGCATTTTTCACAGATCTTCTTTGTCATATGAGTAACTGGAAGATGCAAGGGAAAAATCAATTTATCGACGATATCTGGGCCCATCTCAAATCTTTTAAACTAAAACTTAATCTGTTTGCTGGGCAGCTAGCTAAGAATGACTTGTCTCATTTCTCAAGGCTAAATTCAATACCCTCAGAAAATGAAGAGAAGCTTAAGAATTATGAAGATAGCTTGAAAAAACTGCATTTTGAGTTCGAACACAGATTTCAAGATTTCAGTGACATTCAAACAGAATTGGATTTGCAGCTTGAATTAATTGAGTTGCAATCCTAACAATCATCTCAAGCAGTTGTTTCTAAATATGTCAAAGTTTTACAAATCATTATCAAAACTAAGTTTTCCAAATTTAATATCCCATGCCCAGAAAATCAGTGCTATGTTTGCTTCATCTTATATACTGCCCGACATTTAAAATGCAACACCCATAAGGAGTGGCCAGAAAGTGTTGAAGCTTGGCAAACAAAGAGAGACAGCAGTGAGAAATAAGAATCTTTATTTAAAAATGATATGCATAATACAGAGGGAAAGCAGCATCGTCTTAGTAAGTTGTCGGACCACCGTGGACGGTGATACACAAAGCAACACGTCTAGGTACAGAGTCAATGAGAGTATGGATGGCATCCTGAGGAATGTTTCTCCATTCCCTGTCAACAGTCAACCATTTGCCACAGTTCGTCTTCTGAATGGGCTAATGGCAGGGTACATTCCAAATGTGTTCGATTGGCGATAGATCAGGAGAGTACAGTGGCCAGGGAAGCGTCTGTACACCTTGCAGAACACGTTGGCTGATGCGAACAGTGTGCGGTCGACATGGGCGTAACTTGGGCTTCGAAACTGGGGGGGCAAAAGTCATTTTAAATGAAAGTCCATGTATGCGTGCCCGTACACACACATGCATATATATATATATATAGTGAAACCTCCCCGAGCGGTCACCCCTCTAAACGGCCAATTTTTCATGGCACGGATTTTTTGACTCATAGAGTTGATGTTAAAATAACCTCTATCAGCGGCCACCCGACCCCCTTAAACGGCCACCTCATCGCCCATCTCATTTTTCAGGAAATTTTACTCACTCCATGCTGTAATTTTGAGCAGAAAAACTCAAGGTCAGGTTTATGTCGAATATAAGTCCCAGGAATACATGGAATTGAATCTGTTATCTCTTTTGTATTCCCCCTACTCCCTTAAGATGGTAATCACTTGGACAATCAGGCATTGAAATTGTCCTACAAATGAATTTTTGTCCCCCTTTCAGGGGCTAATTCCGTGTCTGACGAGGAATTTCTCGATGTTTGTAATGGCGAGCAAGCTAAACTTTCAACACAAGCGACTTTAGGGAAAATCGATGAAATTATCGAAAATTCCGAAGCGGTTACAAACTAACCAGTTAGAGATCCGATTTTTAAAGTAAAAAAAAAAAAACTAGAAAAAATGGTTGTTTCAAAGAAAAGTAAAAACTTAAAACGGACACAAATTGTATCATTTTTTCAAAAAAATGTAAGAAAGCATTAAATAAAGTGCTATTTTCTCCTTAGATAAGTTTTATATTTCATTTTAAATAAGGAATATGTGCCAGACTTGTTTATATTACGCATTATAGCAATTATCTTATAATAGTAAATAAAACTCTTGAGAGCGGCCAAATATTCTCGGTACGGTGGGGTGGCCGCTCAGAGAGGTTTCACTTATATATATATATATATAAACTATAAATTCGGTCTTTGAGCTTCGTCAAGGGAGACCCCCCTGACCCCCCCTAATTTTTTAGTTTCATTATTGCCATATTAAAACGATATTAATGAACTATGTCATTTTATCTCTCACTCCTTTTTCTTTTTCTTATATTCTTCCTTTACATTTATTTCATCGACTGGAAGTAGGAGGGCTTCCTGGTCTTTCCTTGCAAATGCAAAAGTGGGTCGATGATAACTGAAGTAACTTATATAATTTTTAGTATCTATCTTAACACACCAAAAATTTTTCTTTTCGTTATTGGATATTGTTGAGAGAGCTTTAGGCGCATAGGGTTGCTGTATTTCGCATGGTAACTCTATTGGCGAGTCATCCGAGTGGATAAGAATCCATGCTGTTAGGCTTATGTTTAAAATTATTCTTTTTTCCACTTTCACATTCGGTAGCCCAGTGCTCGATGCGTTTATACCTTTTACAAGTTATTCTTGATGTATCCTTAATTTTATGAGACGGCTGGCACGAGTATTTTCCATAATTTTTATTTTTAGACGCATGTTTTCTAGGAGCAGCCACGAAAGCACCTGAGTCTTCCGCTTGTCTATCATCGTTACGCCTGGCATTTGATTCTGAGTATTTCTGGCTTCGGAAGCTCATCTCTTGATTCCATAGCACATCGGAAATTGTCGAAAGTAGAAGGGAGACTATATAACAGCATTACAGTCAGCAAGTCGTCGTCTATTTAAATATCCATTTCTGAAAGTCTGTCCACTATGTCGAAGAATTTTCTCAAATGGTCGTGAATTCCATTAGACGAGTCGGGTATTTTATATTGAATTAAAGATTTCATCACGCAGCTTTACGAGCAGGTCCTTTAGACTGATAGATTTCTCCCAGTTTTTTCAAGACATCTGATAAAGTGTCACAATTTTTTATTTGTTCGAGTTCAGATGGCGATTTACATAGAATTATATCTGCTTTTGCTTTTTCGTTCATTTGGAGACCCACGTATCGAACTCTTCTTGCTATTTTTCGTCATTTTCCAAAACTTCAGGTTTAGGCTTTGAACCTGATGCATAAATCCAGGCATCATTCTTTATTAAAAGCGCTTTCATTTGCATTTTCCATGTTTCGTAATTATCTTTATTCAGCGTTTCAATTCGCCAAGTTCCAGTCGACATTTTGAGGATGAATGATGCAGCCTTGAAACGAACGTTAAACATTAGCAGATAAATAAATTAATCCATCTGGTGTCCATAACCTTTTAGAAATGTTAGCAGAGTTATGGCACAATTATAGTAAACGTGGGATTTTAACGTAACATATTATTAGAACGGAAGAAACAGGCACATCACATAACAAGGTAACATAAAGAAGGGAAAAAGTATATTTGTTTGTGTTTGTGGGATTACGGCAGATTAGCTACGCGTGGGCTCTAGGCCTATGGGTGGGGTGCCCTCCGTGGAGGTCTTTCTAAGGGGTCTTAACCCGTATTTACGCTAAGTGAAAAAGGTATAGAAGTAAAAAGAATGCGTGCGCAAGCACAGTTACAGTTAAATAGATAAGTGTTTATTGAGGGATACAGAATTCAGGAGGATAAGACATATATAAAAAAATAAACAATTCATTACTCAACAATTTATTCTTAGTTTTATGTCGCATTTTTGGGACACATTTTTCGGACAATTTTCAATAAAGGGGGTGAGAGATAAAATGACATAGTCATTAATAAATCATAAAATATTTCTTCTATAACAATGGAAAAAATACTGTACTTAAACGGATGAAATTTGAGATCAGTTATTTTTAACTCTTGAAAACAAAAAGTAAATAGTGCAAAAATATAATTAATAAAATTTGTAGTATTTTCTCCAGACTAATACTCTATTTAAAATTTACCGATTTGACACAAAAATTACGAAAACTACTTACCTGTACTCATACACAAAACAAGTTAATATTTCACTGCAAGATACAGATATTCGGCTGGTAAAATTCATTTAACTTAACCAAACTTGCCACACAGACATCATTTACCTATTTAGCTTAGCTCTTTGTAATCCATTCTTTGCAGCTCATTCAATAATCCCTCCAACCCTCTTGGACATCTCCTGAGTTCTTTGTCGGTATTTTCCCCCCAACCAGGTAGCGAAAGATTAACAACAGACTTGAAATATAAAACATCATGTTACATACAAAAATTTTTAAAGCTCCCTTCTCTCACAAAGTCGATATGCTTGCGGGGAAAACTGGTCCTAGTCTATTTAAGTGAACACAGATGTGGCTGATTTTTGAGTTAACGGGAGATAAAAGGGCCGCGTTCGGCATTTAAATCACTCCGATTTTTCACAGAATCTTAATGGTCATTTAGTGATGACATGTTCTTAAGTATAGTTTGTAGGTCCAAAAAAAAAAAAAAAAAAAACACGATCATTTTATGCCTTGTTAAAAAGCCTCTTCTCTTGCAAGGTTTGAAATACATTCAATGAAACTGATTGCACTGCACATTTTCTATTTTCTGTAACCTCTCTTCCCGTGGCACTTTATTTAATGTTAGCAACCTGTTAAATTTACAGCATTCTGAGCTCAATGTTCATGTTTTTCCTCGACTCGGACAGAAAATTTTAAATTTTTAAGAGTCCAACGTTATTTTTATTTATTTTTTATTTTATTTTTATTTATTTATTTGTTTGGGGGGGGGTGGTATTGTAAATATGCTTAGAAAAGTAATGTGGAAAAAGATATTTAATAATTTGAGGAGCTGGAACGACTTTTAGCGTGATTTCATTAACCAAAAGCTCGGCATATGCGGGAGACAGGGGTCGATACAAACAAAAATTGGGTAAGTTTTATGGCTCTTTCACAAAATTACAATCCATTTAAATGGAACCCCCTTCACAAAAATACAGTCGATTAAAAATGTCCTTCATTGGCATTTTACCCTACATTTTAATGTGTTTCATCAATTAACAAAAAGAAAAAGTGACTTTTATTAAAATTTGGTTTGAAAATTCACAAAAGTAAGTGCTGAAATTCACAAAATTGAGCATTGAAATTCACAAAAATATGCAGTTTTTACAAAAATTGGACCCTGGAAAATATTCCTGGACCGACCCCTGATAAATTATGCAAGATTTTGAGTTGAAGACGTTTTCACGAAAAAAAAAAAAAGGGAGGGGGTATATAAATTAGGTGAATGCACATATACTATGTACTAAAGAAACTAATATTCTGAGATATTATCTTAGCTAGACTTTTTTGAAATGCTAGAAAATAGAATTATATGCACACATGGGCACCCATAAGGGGGGCAAGGTAGGGAACTTGCCCCCCCCCTAAAGTTCTAGGTTAATATCTCATGATGTTAACAATGGCAAAAACAGAACTAAAAAAGTTTGAAATTTGCCCCCCCTCTAGAAATTTTTTTTGAAGTTTGCCCCCCCCCCCCCTAGGAAAATTACTATGGGTGCCCATGTATGCACATCAGCAGATCGTTATAAACAATAGCTGTGAAGGTTCCCCTTCTGTGTCGAACATTGCTTCTCAGTATTGCTGGGAGCAACGCTGTTAGCAGGAAGTAATGAGGTGATTTGTTGCTATATTTTTCTAATGCATGAAAATCTAAAAGGGTTAAAGGTATCGAAATACTGACTTAGATAGTACTGCATTTAGAGTTTATCTCTCACGACGAACCAAATAGAACGGCCTCCTTCCATGGAACCGTATAGGGATGGACGCAAGACGAAAAATAAGCGTCTCGCAAAATAGCCTAAAAGCTTGTCTCGTCTCGCAAAAATCCCTATATCGTAATGTTAAAAATGTGTGTCTCGTCTCGCAAAAAAGTCATCTCGCGTCCATCTCTAGAACCGTATAACTTATTTTGGAGCCCTTTACCAAGTCTGGCGCACGTGCCCCTAGTTTCCCCTGGCAGCAGATATAAATAATAAAATCGCAGACCGTTTCTTGTTCTCTTAAACTGCGTCGCATTTGAATACGCAATTAGTCGTCTGTCAAGTAAGTTGTGCACGATCACACGATCACGTTGTTGTCTCTCTGCTACTGACCTTCAAACACCAAAATTAGGTTCACTAAAATATAAATGAGAAACTGGCCCCAATTTGTGACAGGGCGGCAACTAAAGGGGGGATAAGCGGAGACAAGCACTAGAGATGAGTTCGGGCTCATTTTTTGAAGCCCGAGCCCGAGGACTTTTAATCCGAGCCCGCCCGAGCCCGAGCAATATTATTAAATTTGGAGCCCGAGCCCGAAATTTCAGCTAAAGACAAATAAATTTAACTACTTCATTAATAGGATACAATAAATTTTGGAGCTTCACACACCTTCTAGTCCCCCGTGCCGCTATTTTTTAAAATAAGTACGTCTATTTATCCCATGAATCACTTTTTAAAATCTGTTTCAAGGAGTATGTTCAACAAAGGAGAAATTTTTCACGAGCCCGGGCTCGGGCTGAGCCCGTCTCATCTCTGCACCGGGAGACATTCTAAAAGGAATGCCAAAATCAGTTATAGTTTCTTGGGATGGGGCGCGGCTCCATGCGAGGGGGCACACGACCATGGACACCCATAAGGGGGGGGCAAGATAGGGAACTTGCCCCCCCTAAAGTTCTAGGTTAATGTCACATGATGTTAACAAATGGCAAAAACAGAACTGAATTTGTTAAAAGTTTAAAATTTGCCCCCCTCTAGAAAAATTATTTGAAGTTTGCCCCCTTGGAAAATACTATGGGCGCCCATGCACACGACACTAATTATGGTTTGCCCCGGATGACATAAACTCTAATTGCGTCATCGCCTGTGAAAATGACCTCTTTTTGCTCACTTTTTACAGCAACTGGTCTTTTTTCTAACGCTGAACAATTGATTTCAGACAAGTTTAAAATCGCAGCCCCTTGATTTTTGCTTTCCTGAGAAATTATCTAGCTTGGTCATTTGGTAGAATCTGCCATCGTTCCTGTTGGGTTGAAAAGTTTCTGTGACTCTATATTCTTTTGTTGATTTCTGCAGGGGATTTTTTTTTTTCTTTTTTTTTTTTTAGAATCTGATAGTATACTTTAATGCATGATTCTAAATGCATGATTTGTGTTCAAAATCATAACTTTGCCCCCTGACTTTTTAGACTAGGGGGGCAACTTTTACGACTGCAGGGGCAATTGCCCCCCCTTGCCCCCCCCCAGATTACGCCTATGGCGGTCGAGCGCTATCCTGCTGATACAGGGTATTGGGAACCGTTTGAAAGTAGGGGAATGTTACCAGCCACAGCACATCATCCGCATATCGTTGAACCATCATAGTGCCCCGAATATGAACTAGAGGTGACCTGGAGACATACGTAATTGCTCCCCAAACCATGATGCCACATTGTTGCGCGGTGGGGCATTCTACAATTGCTGCTGGATTGGACCTGTTTCCACGTCAATGCCACACTTGTATGCGGCGACTATCACTGGAGAAACAGAAGCGTGACTCATCTGAAAGCACGACCCTGTGCCATTCTGTCGTCCACGTCGCTCTAGCCTGGCACCATTGGCGTCTATGGGTTGGAGTCAATGGCAGCCTTCTTAACGGATGCCATCAGTGCAGGCCACTAGCAACTAATCCACGGGAAATGGTTCTGGTTGATATAGGAACATCCAAGGTGTCTTTAACATGTCGCAGAATGGAGGTTGAAGTAGCTTGCAGGGCCGTCACCACTTGTCGGTGGATGCATCGATCCACGCATGCTGATGTCACTCTGGCTGCACCGGCACCCCTTAACATTTCCTTGTTCCAACAATCTTCGCCACAGCCGGTGTATAGTGGACACATCCGGGTGTGTGTCTGCCAAGATTTGCCAAATGGATCAACCTGCCCTTCTCAGTCCGATCACCATGCCCCTCAAATTGCCGGTCTGCTGGAACTGCCTCCGTTGATGGCAGCCTGGCATTCTCTGGTTACACGTGTCCAGGGGCATAGCCAGAAATTTTTCATGGGGGGGGGGGTTACGACTACTACAACTCATATATATGTATACGTGGGTGTGACAATGTAGTGAAGAATATACATTTTGTATGGCAAAAAATTCCTCATGGGGGGGGGGGTTATGACCCCCCTAACCTCCCCCTTTTCTACGCCCCTGCACGTGTCCTCTGAGACAAGAATAAAATTTCTACGACAATTTCTCTAGCAGCAATACTTTCACAAAAATTGTTCCTTCAACCAGTCTCTTCCCGTATATCTTTTTCCACATGCACTGGCGAGCTGCCAAATTTACATCATTAGCATTAATCAACAAGGTGCATTTACCCTGAAATTTGCATAATTTTCTGACCACTTCTTCTTTGTTGCATTTTCAATGTCACGCAGTGTATATGTGAACAAGTGTTTTCATCTATGAACCTTAGAAAGAATTCTTTCAGAAGTAGACTGACAGATGAGCATTTAACCTCATTCCTTAGAATCAGTACATCTCACTTCAAACCTCAATATAAGGAACTTTTAAAAATGAAATTGCAATTTCATTCATCTCATTAACATATTTAAATTGTAATACTTGTATATTGTTTTTAAAATTTTAGAAAAATTTATCTTGGCCTGCCAAACTTTTTTTTTTTTTTTTTTTTTTCGATTTTTGGCCCGCGACCAAAAAAGTTTGCTCATCCCTGGCATAGACAATACAAACAATAGTAACAATTTCAGTAGTAATGATTAATTATTAAAGTTAGTTATGTTAATAAAAAATTTTGCAAAAAAAATTCTATTGACTGATTTGAAGGACTCACAATGTTATGTATGATTTTTTTTAGAACTCAGTTTTCTAGTGTAAATTTATTTGTTATTATTCTTTAAAATGCAATAGGAAATGTAGTCTCATAATTATCGTTAACTGTAGGGTTTTCTTTCTATTCTGTCTTTTTGAAAATTATATGTTGAACTAAAATTATTGCAGTCAACTTTTAATGATTTCATCTTTCAGGAGTGATGACTGGCAACTGCATTGAAGCAACTTATAAAAAAGGAAAATATTCATGCGAAATCAGTGCTTGGTGTCCTATTGAAGATGATACATTTCCTCTGTAATTTTCTTCTTTTAATTCACTTACTAAAATTCATGGTATATGTATGCGATTGTAGCTTTACACATGTTTTCCATTTTTAGAAAGAACCACACTGCTCTTTTGGAAGCCAGCAAAGATTTTACAATTCTGATAAAGAATTTTGTTGATTTTCCGAAGTTTGCAAACTCCAGCAGGTATCTACGAGTCTGTTTATTAATAAGTATAACTAATATCATTAAAGTTATCTAGCAAACATGGTACTGATGTGCTGTTGATGAATTGATGTAAGTTGTATCAGCATAAGTATTGTGGTGCATAGTATAGGCGAATATTACCAGCACTTAATAAGAAGAGCTGTCACCAATTTGGTTACTCTTTGCTGTCTGCATAGTTTCTGGTTCTAGAATAAGTTTTAATGCCAGAGTAGTTGCAAAAGTGACATATTATTCAATTCTGTAGGTAATCAAAAGTTTTTCCGTTACTAAGTCATTAAATTTTATTATAAAGCTTTTCTTTGATGGGCTCAATTGCCTAACACTATTAAATGTAAATAATTTTACTTAATTCAAGGTTTTGTTGAATGCTACTTATAATACACCAAAATAATTTTCCTGTTTCCAGACGCAATATTAGAGACACTTCCAACAGCTCTTACTTAAAGAATTGCCACTATGACCCACACTGGAATCAAGATTGCCCTGTATTTAGACTTGGAGATATTGTTCAGTGGGCTGGACAAGAGGATTACAATTCAGTAGCTTACCAGGTAAGTTAAATTTTAAATAATGCTTTTTATAAAAATCAATAAAATTAATAACTGTTGTATTCTTTTGTACTGTTGCTCTATGTACTATAATTTTTGCGAATAGCATGTGCCTTAGGAAGAGCAATGTATAATGCATCCACAATCTAGGCTGTGTACCAAAAGCCATTCCAAATAAATGTACAAAATACATCCTAAATTCTTGATATGTGGATGTTTAGCTTGATTTAAAACTATACCATATTATTAAAAACACACACAAAATATTATTAATTAAAATGGGATAATCATTTATTAAAGTTACAAGCAACTTAAATGAACTTGCTTCATTCTTTTTCAGAAGAAAATTATGAACCAAACAATGCTATATGCTTAAAATAGTCAAAATTTACATTTTGTTTCATTCAAATTCTTTTATTTTATCATTTTTTGACTATTCAATATCCATTAAATAATATACTGAAATGCTATACTTAGCCAAATCATCTGATATATCTTGCTTGCCTTAATACTTGATATCTAGACATGATCAATAAAATTCACAATTTTTTTAGCATTTTGAAAAAACTTCAACACCTGTTGTTTAATAAAAACATATAAAACATTATTTAATACGGCGGATTAATTAGTTAAAAGTTTTTATTTGGGAATACCTTATTCCCCCGTACATGATATATATTTCGGTTACACACATAACCATCTTCAGTCGTTTCTGGAGCTCTCACTAATGGCGGCTTCTTTTTATATCTTCTTCGTTCTTCTTCTTGAAAGTTCGGTGAATGACGTCATCCCATGATTGGTCGATTGTATGAAGCGCATCGTTTATGCTGCCATCTGTCGTCATTATTTCTAAGCTCTCACGAATGTAGGCATATATACTATTTTTAAAGTTGGCTATTTTTTTAATATTTTTAAAATCAATGGTAATGGGCTCTTTCAAAGCAAGACGGGCCAGAGCGGTACTTTGTTTCTGGAGGTTAATGTCTTTAAAATGTTCGTTTTTTCGCTCTTTAATTTTCCTTTTTGTAACGCCAATGTAGCAATTTTCTTTATTAGTATCGTTTGACATAAAATTAATTTTATAGATCCCTGCGGTTTCGATGGGGTTGATTGGGTCTTTTTCCGATCTAATGCGCTGAAAGATTGTTTTATTAGGTTTAATTGGAATACGGAAGTTCTTTTTACTGGCGATATTAGAAAGTTTATTGGCTATCCCTCGGCTAAAGGGGATAGCGGTAGTAAAACGTGGTTTATCTTTTTGACGGTTGTCTATAACATTTAATTTACGTTGCCTAGCTTTGAAAACTTTGTCGAAAATTTCTCGAGGGTAGTGGGCGTCTTGACATTGTTTCTTTATGAAAGCAATTTCTTTTTGAAGGAGGTCGTTGTTAGAACACACTTTGAAAGCGCGGTCGATGTAGGAACGAATAGCAGCAATTTTATAGTTGAAAGGGGTTTTAGATTTAAAATTTACTATATTAGTATTACAAGTAGGTTTTCGAAAAATGGTGGTCTCAATGAGATTATTGTTTCTGGTTATGTTCACATCTAAGTAATTGAGGCTATTATTGATTTCTTTTTCGTAGGTAAATTTAATGTTCGGGTCTATGGCATTAAGTTGATTGATCAAATTATTTTCTTCATTATTGTGGGTGGTAAGGATAGCGAAGATATCGTCGACATAGCGAAGCCAAAGTTTGATGGTATTATTGTGTGTCTGTTTAATCTGTTCTTCAAGGATTCTCATTTTCCAGTCGGCAATTATTCCGGATATGGGGGAGCCCATGGGGACTCCTTTTATTTGTTGGTAGAAGTGATTATTATATTGAAAATATGAATTATTTAAAATTAGATTTATTGCACTAGTTAGGGTGTTAATTATGTCTATATCTTTAAAACTACTTTGAATTTGTTTGTTAATAATTTGGTTCATTTCCTTAATATCTATTGACGGGTATAGATTTACAACATCGAAACTTACCATAATATCGTCTTCATCAAGTTTATAATCGCGGTTGTTTTTAATGAAATCGTCGGTGGAAGTTAGAGTGCTGTTAGAGGGGGGTATAATTTCTTGCAGTATATCTTTCATATATTTTTCAAGAGTGTAGGTGGGGCCTTCACATTTGCTCACGATTGGGCGAAGGGAGGGGGGATTTTTATGATCTTTAAATTAGCGAAAATCCGTGGGGCGAAATTAGCGGTATTGTTATAGTTCGGACCTTTCTGATCCGGCCAGGTACCATTTTTTAATAAAGTTTTTAGTTTATTATTGATTTTCGTGGTAGGGTCTTTGGGAAGATGTAAAACGTTTAGACTATTGATGGTTTGTTCCATTTTTTCATGGTAATCTTTTTTATCTAGGATAACAATCTTTCCTGTCTTGTCAGAGCTTAAGCAAACGATCTTGTTAATTTGCTTTAGGTCGCTGAGGCATTTACGGTCTTCATGATCTTTAACTGTAGTTTTAAGTTTTTTATTCATTTCTTGTTGGGCATGCATACGGATAGCTTGTTTATCTGAGGGGGGTAATGAGATAATGGCGGCCTCAATGCTCGCAACGGTATCATTAATATCTATTTTGTCATCAAGAATGAATTTGGGACCTAGGTTTAGAGTGGCTTTTTGCTGTTGAGTAAGAGTTAAGGAGGATAGATTAATGAATTGATCTTCTTTTTTAGTTTGACCTTGTTTATAGCATTTATTATTTCTCATCCAAAAGTTAAGTTTTTTATAGTGGTTATTGTGGTAAATCTCTTTTTCTTTCTTGCAAAAATTGTTTATTTTATTGACTTTTAAACAGTAATCCTCCGGAGAGCACATGGTTTGAAGTTTGTGGTTGTAAAATTTTTCTTCTTTCGTTAATTTAGCTATATATTTAAATTTGTTCCTAATGTATTTTTTAAGTAAGCATAGCTCAAAATTCTTTATATCATAAAAGAATTCATTAAGAAGGAAACTATTTTTAATTTTCATGAATTTAGGGGTAATTTTAAAATGTACACAGTCTTTTAAAAAATTGATATGCTGAAATTCTCTAACTTTTTTCTTGGAAAAACATCTTAACTTACTGTATATATGCTCCACATTCGGAGGCTCAACCGTAATAGGCGTCATGAGATGAATAAAAGCTTGAATGGTGGCACAAAAACTTGAAGGCACGTAGATGAAGACCAAAAGTGTAGAGTATAAGCTTGTCGAAACACAAGACATAAAATACTTAAAAAGCCGGTATCGGCTAGACATAATAAAAACATATAAAACATTATTCAATACGGCGGATTAATTAGTTAAAAGTTTTTATTTGGGAATACCTTATTCCCTCGTACATGATATATATTTCGGTTACACACATAACCATCTTCAGTCGTTTCTGGATCTCTCACTAATGGCGGCTTCTTTTTATATCTTCTTCGTTCTTCTTCTTGAAAGTTCGGTGAATGACGTCATCCCATGATTGGTCGATTGTATGAAGCGCATCGTTTATGCTGCCATCTGTCGTCATTATTTCTAATGTGTGTAACCGAAATATATATCATGTACGGGGGAATAAGGTATTCCCAAATAAAAACTTTTAACCTGTTGTTTAATTTGAATAACAAACTATCATGCTAGCAAATTTAATTTTATTCACTGTTGCCATTTGAATGCAATGCCTAAACTAAAATTAGCAAATTTTTTGCAAAATTTTAAAATATGAAATTTCGAAAAAAAAAAAATCACCTCTTGTTTGAGTTGCTACCTAGCATGCTTTGAAATTTCATTTCATTTACTTTTGTTTTTTTCATGTCACAAATAGAATTATATACAGTAAAATCTCATTTGTAACATCTCAGAATCTACTCAAAATTATGAAAATAAATAAACACATGTTGTTTCAGTAACCGCCAACTATACTACAAATTTTATTTAACATTCATTTTAGCCATTCTGGCATAATGCATGAACAAAAAAACATCAATAAGAGAATGGCTGGTTTTTTTTTTTTTTTTTTTTTTTTTTTTTTTTTTTTTTCTCTGGTGGTTGTTTTGGCCTCTTTAGTATTTGAAACGAACAGAAATCACAAAACTTTAAAATTCAAAGTAATGTACAGACAAGTACAGTAATACACTACAAGTCATATTTTACTTGTAGAGATATAAAACAATAATAATGTAATAAGCTAAAAGAGAGCATTCATAAAATGTAAAATAGTTACTTAGTATATGTCTCTGATATGGGGTTTTCAAAAATATCTGACACAGTTATGTAAGGTGATGAAAGAAACAAAGTTTAGAATCACTTGCAGGAGTAATGCAAAGGCGAAAACATTGTCTTTATGCACCAGTTGATATATTCATTTAAAAAAGTATCGAAGTGTTAGGGAAATTTCAACCAGGTTTTGCTAAAATTAAACTATTTCTCTCCGAAAATACTAAACTGAAAAACAATAACTGTAAATTCTTTGAATAATTTAATTTTGGATAACAAAATTATTTGTTATGAAACTTAATATTAAAAAGCTAGGGGCCAAGGCCCCTAGACTTGCTACGCTCGCTTTTCATATGAGGCATTCGGCCCCTAATAAGGCTTATTCTTAATAATAAGGCATAATTTCAACAGACAAAACCCGATGATTTGGATCAGATAAAATGTTACTGAGCTACATATTGCTTGGTTCTTGCAAGTTGCTTGGAACATAAAAATTTAAACTTTGCACTATTTATAATTATGTGAAACCCATGGAACACCTTGTGTATTAGCCAATTATTGGCAAATTTTCATAATTTGGCAACTTGTGTATATGTATAGTTAGTATTTAACTGTAAGAAAACAACTTCGTATATTTTCTTTGATAAAAACTACGGAACAGCTAGGATAGCTTGCCATTAATGGTGACTTTTCATTATTTGGCGATTTACACATGTTCACAACCTATAATTACTGCTCATTTAAGGTTCCCGGAAAACTGTTATCCATATTTTCATATGCATAATCCTTTGCAGATTGGCATATTTAGTACCACGAATTATATCATCTCGCCGCGCTGACAAATATCCAAAGTGTACTATAACTGCTATAATGGCACAGTTAACGCCACCCAATATTTCTACTGGTAGCAAATACACCAGCTGGACCGAACCGGCTTTAAAATAATCTGCATTTTAATTATTTTTCATTTTCAAGATATTGGGTTCTAACATTTTTGAATTCGCAGTTTAGATTCATCCTGCTTGGAAAGATACCATTTTGTCAGATCGTACCTGATGCCAAAATGGGGCTTTTAAAATCAGTTATTCTGTTTTGGAAAAACGAATAATCGCTAATTCTAAACTCCTGTTGTCTAAACGAACTTACTATTTGAAAATTGTGAACTTTGTGTAACACACTTTGAGTTATTTATTTCATATACTTTTTAATTTGAAGTGTGTAATTCTATTTCATATTTGTCAATTTTATGCGATTCTACATACTTGGAATTGCTTTGTTGCAAAGGAATGAATGATTTTATGCCAAATCTGGCAACCATTGTTTTCTTTTTTTCAGTTGTTTATTAATATCTTCTAAAATAATTCGATTTTTTTAATTTAAGTCAGCTTATCAGGTTCCTTGGAATTTTCCAAATCCGTGGACATGTTTCTCGAAATTCAAATCCCCACGTTTTAGGAGAAAAGATAGCCAAACAAGCTATTGACAGCACCAGCAGCGGCCTGTACTTTTTTTTAGAATAGAGAGATAACTAAGTCTTCTCCATACAAAAAAAAAAAAAAAAACCTGTGCCTTTTATGAAACTTTCACAACACAATTTTTCAAGCAGTGAAAGATTTAAAAAATTTTCAATTTTCAAAATATATTTTCTGAAAGTTCCATAGTTGTTATAGGTTTATAATTTAGTACAGTGTATAGTCTAGCTTATAAAGAGGCATTCTAAAACTTTCAAGTCCCTGACATAACTATTTGTATTTATGTGCCAAAATCACATTTTTACTAACTATAGTCTTTATTAATTTTCTTGTTCTTAATTGTCTTCAGTTTAAAAAGAAAGTAATGTGGTAAACATTTGTTGGAGTGTATCTTTTTTTTTCCCCTTGCTGCATAAATTAGGGAGGAGTCATTGCAGTGATGATAAAATGGGACTGTAACCTTGATTTTGATAAAAAGTTCTGCTTTCCCAAGTATGAATTCAGCCGACTGGATGATCCTCAAGCGAAACTTGCTCCTGGTTGGAATTTTAGGTGATTTTGTATTTTGATATTTCTTTAGAAGTACCACTTTCACATTTTGCCTCTCATGTTTCACATTTCATCCATCTAATTAAGTAAATCGAATGTGATAAAACTCTTTGTATTGTTCCTTGAACTGGCTTACGTTCAATTTCTGTATATCTGCTGTTTATTAGAAAAGTATTTTTAGCTAATACTTTTATTTAAAAATATTTTTAAAAGTTTATTTATTATTTCATTTATCATCTCTTGAATTAAAATAATATATTGTTGTATTGAATAGACTTGGCACAGCCATATTTGATTCTGTGCTGAAAGATAAGTATTTCAATTTTTCAAAACTGTAAAATGACTTGGTCCTCTTTCTTATTTAATAGCACATAAGGCTGTTCACAATTAATTTAATCAAAAATAATTACAAAACATTCAAATTGTTTTAATGTATAATAAAAGTATAGAATATTAAAAAAGTGCAGAAAAGCACACTAGTTATATTTTATTGAGCCTTATAATAAATTGTTACCTTGCTATACAAGAAGGCACCCCCCCCCTTCCTCTATAAATGCGTGCAGTTTTTTGTTGTTGTTGTTTTTAAAGCAAAACCTTATCATTTTACTTTATTCTCCCGTAGTCCAATCTGTGATTCTATTCTTATAAAAAATTTCCTAACTTATCTGTATTAACCCTCCAAGCAGCTGTGACGTAAAATCCCGTCCACTTCATTCCACTTTTCACTGCATTGCATCTATAATTTAAATTATTTATAACA
Organism: Cheiracanthium punctorium; assembly: GCA_038373885.1. Lineage (NCBI taxonomy): Eukaryota > Metazoa > Arthropoda > Arachnida > Araneae > Cheiracanthiidae > Cheiracanthium > Cheiracanthium punctorium. The sequence continues at coordinate 120,505 of JAWZYV010013293.1, forward strand.
CTCGGGTATCATAAAATATGTTTCGATATTAAAGTTTGTAAGAAATTTAGGAGCTTATTTTTTATAATTATAAATCTTTCTTCTATCAAAATTTTATTTTTTTCATAATTTTAAAGCTGCCTGAAAATTTTGCCATGAAAACAACCTTACAATATTTGCCCATTTCCAAAATGCTCAGAGGGTGTTAATGGCTGATAGCTACTCTCATTTCTTCACCTCTTCTGCATCATGAAATTACCATCTTTTCATGTTTCTGAAGAAACAAAAATAATTCATTCAGAGTAAAGCCAAATATGTGTGGTGCATAGGGCATGAAAGACATTATTTTTTGCGAGAACTGGTGCATTTATACAATTGTGTTTGGGGAGGTGAGATGGAACATCAAGAATTTGAAATTGCTCTTAAGAAAAAAAAAGTACTGTAACTGAAGAAATTTTTAGGGAGAAAAGTCTCTGCATACAATGAACTTACAATGTGTTTCTCATCACTAGCCATGCAGAAAACACACATTGTATGGGACCTCTGTCCAACACAGTGCTTTTCAGGTTTTTCGTTATACCCCTTATCCTTACAATATTGTCATTTTTGCCAAACCAGTACTACTCCACTTCTGCTATTTGATAATGCAATTTTACTTCACTTTGTTTCTAGGTATGCAAATTATTACACAGATAGCAGGCGTACACTGTACAAACTGTATGGCATCAGACTTTCGATCAGTGTGGTTGGCCAGGCTGGGCAGTTTAGAATTGTTCCACTGCTGACAAATGTTGGAGCTGGTTTAGGACTACTTGCTCTGGTAAGTCTTCTTGTATGCCTCTAATGTTTCATTAAAAAATCAAATTACGAAATTATAAATTTGAATATTCCACTTCAATGTTTCACATGTGTAGACCTTTTACATGTGCAGACTACCATCAGCCAAAAACAATCTAATATATAAAATTCTCCTGTCACGGTGTTAGTCACCTAACTCCTCCGAAACCACACGACCAATTTTAATGAAATTTGTGTTGTCAGAGGTGTAGATGAGGGTGTTATAATTGAAGACAAAGTTCTTTTGTAAAAACAATTTCGGTAAAATCATACAAGCCGGTGCGCACCCCATGTAAACATGGCGACAGTCGCTGGAGCTTGGCGGCCGCCAAGCTCCAACGACTGTCGCCAACCATTTTCCACGATCAGCACATTAAAATTGCACATATATTCCACTAAAAATGAGCAACCAGTGGACCGTTTTTTTTCAAAAAAAACCTCAGTGGATTCAGCAACCTAGTTGTACAGCTATCTAAACTAGGCAACCAGTGGTCCGTTTTTAACTAAAAAAACAACAGTGAATTAAGCAACCTAGTTGTACAGCTAATGTAAACTGGGCAAACACTGGCCCGTTTTCAACTCAAAAAAACATCAGTGGATTAAACAACCTAGTTGTACACCTCTTATAAAGTCAGTATGATTAGAATAGCACATAAATAGCACTTACGAAAACATAAAACACATCGAATATCAATTTAAAATTCACATTAAAAACCTTAAACATTGCAAAGATTCGTTAAAAAAGAGCACTTACCTTTATTTTATTTTTTTAAATAACCGCTCAGAAATGTCCCCAACACCCACCAGCTTATAACGTAACACCAGCATGCTTTCTTTTATTTAGCTCTATATTCACACCATATTTCTATCAAACACACACAAAAGAACGCTTTTCCTTTCAAAACATAAAAAAACTCCATATTTCACACATAAATATTGACGACGAAATTCCCCGATACGCTTAACATTAACTTAATCCACTCTATCACCAGCCACAAACAAACAACTATCGTCATTCAATTAGCACTGAATGAAAATCCCATATTTCAAAACACCCGGTGTTTCTCTTTGGTTACTAGTCTAAACAATCACCGGCAGGGTACTTCACTCCAGCTGAGCATCGCCCATGACGGCGCCAGAACCAACGCCAAATCAATTTGTAAACAAAACATCAAAATGTAAACAGCACCATATACGGAATATAGTCCACAATTTCATTTTAATTATCCTTTAAATATATTACAAGTTCGTAAAATAAACAACAACGGCTTCTTGCCATGAAGAGCTGCTTGCTCACACACAGTTCTAGTGAATACACATCCCACTATATATATATCCAGTCCTGACAGTCAATTATACAGTTATTATAATATATTCAAGAAAAATAACCAAGTAAAACAAATAAGCAAATGAGATACTGCTAAGCAGTTCACCTGAACATTGCATTGCAACAACAACAACAAATGAATGACACTCTCAGTGTCTGCTAGAGCCCAAGCCAATCACTGGCTGTCTCTACCAGGTGCTTAGTTAAGGTTTGTTTACATATTAGAAATTTACTGTAGTTTATCTATTGACTTAGTATCTTATTTTTAATAAAGGGCTTAGTTTTATTTTAAGTTTATATTTAATACTTAATAAATGAATAATAGACATTTTATTTTTCCTTACATTAAATTTTAGGGACTTTAAAACTGTCAGGCCTATGTCAAAACACTTAGGAACTTATGTGTCAACTTTAACACAACAAAACAAAGATATGGCTGGGGAAGGACCAAGGGAAAACTAACTTGGGTTTTCTATTTATAATTTAACAGTTTAGTAGTAACAATTCAACAATATTTTATTTTATTTTTATTTATTTCTTTTACTGACAATTTTCTATGTATATTCGTTAGGTCTGAGAATAGGTTTTTAACTATGTCTCATACCCCTAAGTCATAAGGGCGGTCCACCCCAAAATGTTTAGCCCCAGAGTGCTATTAATTTCAATCAGTATTTCTGCGTAGACATTAGCGTGTCGAGTCACTTTTCAAATGTGTTTGCCAGATAATGTTCAGAGGGGGGGGGCTTTAATAAAATGTTGAAAGTCGCACAAGGTTTACAATTTTTGATAATTGATCGCTAAATGTGGTGCCAAAACGTGACAATTTATTATAAATATATTTCGCGTATAGTTAGAAAACGCCTGATGTATATTGTAAAAGAGTTTTATTTGGCGATTTTAATATAGATTTCTATTCTGAATAAGTGCTCTGTGGAACAAGAAAGGAAAACACGGTACACTCATGGATTATGATGCCCATTCCAAACAGCATTTAAAATGTCTTTGCGGTATAGTTGGAATATGCCTACAGGAAGAATATGCCTGGCGAAGATTGTAAAACAGTTTCAGTAGGCGATTTTAAGATAGATTTCGATTCCAAAGATGTGTTTTATGGTACAAGAAAGAGTTGATTCCTATTTTAACGCCCCCACTCTCGCCAACCTAAAAAATCCCCGTACTTTGGCGAACTTTGCAGTCATGAGTCTCTGGGAGTTATGCACAAGTTTCAATGGTACTTATGTATTATCCCGGTGGTCCACCAAGACAAGCAATTTTTCACCAAGATAAATGCCGGGCACATGAAATTGTTGATGGTTTGGAATACGATTGACAACGTATTTAAAATCTACGAAAAAGTAGTTTGGCGGAAGTGACCACGGGACAATACGTAAGTACCGTTTCAACACACCCAAAAGAACTAGGTGATAACTAAAGTAAACAAACTAGCGATAAACGTGCCAGTTAAGGAATTTGAAGACACTTAATTATTAAAACTACATTAATTGGTAATCCAAAATAAATAAAAATGTAACGGCATGCTGTACTTACATGTTGTTCCAAATCGCCATTTTAATTCTAAATTACGATTTCTACATAAATGCAAAAAATCGTCATGGTAACTGCATATGTTTAATCATCGCCTCGTTGGCGAGAGTCGAGGCGTTAAAGTAGGAAACAATATATAAAACGGTGAAGTGTAGTTGTGATATACTTGGCGAAGATTGTAAAATAGTTTTAGTAGGCGATTTTAAGATAGATTTCGATTCCAAAGATGGGTTTTATGAAAAAAGAAAGAAAAATACAGCACAGTCATGAATAATGATAACACTTTCCAACTTAATGGAATAAGGACGAAAAATAGGGACGACACATAAATTATGATACAATATTAATATATAGCACTATAGTGCGTATTTAAAATCTGAAAGTGTTTCAGATTTTCATCCTTTTTTTTGGGGGGGGGGGCAAAATTTTTTATGGAATGACTATCAATAAGTCTCATGGCCAGACTATGTCTGTTTGTGGATTAGATTTGAGCACACCATGTTTTTCACATGGACAGTTATACGTAGCATGCTCTCGAGTGGGCAAACCATACAGTGATCATCCAGTTTGTTTGTGTTATCTAAAGATGGGATAACAAAAAATATTGTATACTCAATTGCATTAAGGGATTGATATTATTTTTTAGTAAAATTATTGTAATTAGCGATATATATAAATTTAAAAATTAAATTACAATGAATTAAAAATATAAATGTTTGGTATTGTGTTATTTTTATACTCCAACATCGTTCACAGCGCTCCATGCCTCTTCCACTCATATACCACATCCTCACAATAAGTTAGTCATTTCTTTCTACTAAAATAATCCTAGGAATAATTCATATGGCAAAACAACATTTGCCGGGTCAGCTAGTCTATATATATATAAAAATGAATGTTTGTGGGTATGTATGTATGTGGTGTGTATGACGTTGAAAAACCCCAAAACCGTTTGACCGATTACCATGAAATTTGGTACACTTAAGTCTTTTGTCACGGAGAAGGTTTTTATGCTATCCATTTTACTCTAGCTCACCGCTAGGTGGCGCTGCAGAACGTCAAACTCTATTCAGCTGCTTGCTATGAAAATACCGTTTAACTTATCTTGGCGAAAATTGGTACGTATGGATATTTGAACACGGAGAATATTTTTACGCAATCCATTTTGATATTACTTGCCGCTAGATGGTGCTGCAGAATGCCGAATTCTATTTCGTTCGACCGCTTCCTATGCAAGTACCGTTCCACTAATTTTGATGAAAATTGGTACACACGGATGTTTGAAGACGTAAAATATTTTTACTTTATCCATTTTGCTGTAACTTGATGCTAGATGGCACTGCAGAACGTCAATTTTTATTCCGTTCGACCGCTTGCTATGAAAATACCATTCAACCGATTTTGACAAAAATTGGTACACACGGATATTTGAAGAAGTAGAATATTTTTACCCTATCCATTTTAGTATAACTTGCCGCTAAATGGTGCTGCAGATCGTCGAATTCTATTTTGTTTAAGCGCTTGCTGCAGGGATGAGAATCATCCGCGGAATTCCGCGGTTTGGTTATTTCCGCGTATTTTGCATTTTTTTTTTTTTTTTTCCGCATTTTTAAAAAACATTACTTTCCGCTTTTTTGTATGTTTGTGTTCCGCGTTTAAGTATTCGCCGAAATACATCTTGCTTACCGATATCAAGATCGTATTGCTAGCTAAGTATGGGAATATCCAATGAGGAGATCGAAAGTCGAAAGAGCCTCCGCGAAGTTTGTAGAATTCCTTTTGATAAGCACTGAATTTTGTTACATGTTCTCTCTGTTGTTCCCAAGGTGGTTTGTTCCATTCTGCGGTTTTCTGTCCTCAGTAATGGAAAGCAATCATTTGGATATCATAAATCGCATTAACGCTGGAAATAAACAAAGAAAACTATAATATTAAGAAATTTCTACAATCTGCATTTTTTTTTAATTGCTTTCGTAGTGAATTAATTTTGAGGCATCAGATAAATCCCACAACATGCCAAGCTTAAAACAAACAATTATTCTCATACACACATTATGCATTGTCAGCATAACAGCTGGCCTGTCCGGTGGATGAGGAAAGAACTGTTTACTTTAAAAGAAATGGAATTTCTCTCTTTCTCCCTCCTCTGCCATTGACTACCCAAACATTCGCTTATTTATTTAATAATATTCCTCTTTGTAAATTAAAAACATTGATTTGTTTATATTAAATCGTAGGCTGTTATTTGGCTTCCTAAATCATAGGCGTAGCATCAGGAAAGTTTTTTTTTTTTTTTTTTTTTAAGTGTGCGTGGGGAGCGCACATAGCATATTCTAAAGGAAAAATAGGTATGTTTAAAAAAAAAAAAGTTTTGGAATGAATGGTTTTCTAAACAAAGTTCGGGGGGGGGACACGCCCCTGTCCGTCCCCTCCCTCTGCCGACGATATGTTTATGTCTCAACTTAGCAGTAAAGTACTTTTAAATAGTCTATGAGAAGTAGGGAAGGAAGAGTTTTCAATTTAACACTATTTTATAACTGGATTTAAGCCATCATTAGTTGAAATTAAAACTGTTGAAGTAATGCATTGTGCACAAAATGGAAGGTACTCAGCTTGCAAACCTGCATGAAGAAAGCATTTTAAATTTTTGGTAATTAATAAGTCACAAATTGTTAATCATTTGACCAATGCTGAAATAATTTCCTCTGTTTAAGAACCAGAGGAAAGCAATTCTGAAACGTTGTTATGTTGTGTAATCCTATTATTTAAAATATTAATAATGCATTGTATATAGATAGTGAAATTTAATGGTGAAAAATTTCAATGTATGATTTTTGTCACAAATAAGAAATTGTAAGTTTAAAACTGTGATATAATACATAAATCTACTGGATTTTCTACCCTAGTTGTTGGCAGGTATCATAGCTGCCAAGTGTTCCGAGTTTGTCCGATATTTTTAATTTGCTCTGGAAATCCGATAATTAACAAAAAACTCCAATTTTTCGGTCTTCAAAATTTAATTAAGAGGCAGGGAGAAATTTTCAATCTTTCTTCATCCTTCTTGTAAATGACCATCTTTTGCTGTGCTTTTCTTTATTGAAGTCTCCAATACCTAATGATTAAAAATTAACCCTTATTTTAGAGTTTTATTTAGTTATTTATATTAATTAATTTTATTTAAAATTTACTTATGATTTTCTGCATGCTGCAATTGATTTTTAAGGTCATATTCAAATCTACTTAGATCTACTTAGATCCACTAAGATCTACATTTGAAATGTCTTAGTGAAATATTCATTAATGAATTATAACATGGCTGCCTGTGCAGATAGTCATGTTATAACATGCTGTTTCACTAGTTTAAAATAGTTGTTTTAGTTACTACTGCAGTATGTTGATTTTGTTCGTATGTTGATTATCATATGCATGATTATCATTCTAGTTATTACTGTGCAGTATAGTGTATGATAATCACTCCACGTATAAAGTAGCTTGACTAATCCTTTTTTTTTTCCTTTAAAAAAGTGAAAATTTCCCTAAAATTAGAAAACTAATGTTTGATTTTTTAAAATGAAGTTAACCCCCCCCCCCTTAATTTTTCTCTTGTGGCACCATATATGGATACTCCTATATTTTAAAGAAATAATGCTCCTATAATTTACAATTGGAGGTTGGCAGCTCTGGCAGGTATACTAGTCAGCTTTCCCCTCCTCCCTCTCCCATTTATTAGGAGAGGGAAAAATAAATAAGTTGGCATTCAGCAGATTTTTAATGGGAACATTTATGGCCTAAATTTTGAAGTATCTATGTATTCTTGTTAGTGTGTAAACTGCAACTTTTTAAAGTTACAGGATAGATTTTATTGCCTGATGTAAGAGAAAGGTTTGAAATTACTTTTAACATTTTGAATATATTTTTCTTGAGCTATGCCATATCCTGTGTTCTTGGGCTATTTTATAATGAATTGTGGTAAATCTATGGAAGCTTGAAATATTTAATGATATTCTGGAATTTTATGAGAGACAGTTCATGAAAAATCGGGTAATTCCCCCCCCCCCCCCCAAGAAATTACATTGCATTCACTTTCAAAAGAATAGAGTAAAACTGTTCTTTAAAGCTAGGATTTTGTCTTGACTGTAGATTTTGTAAAATTGCTTAAGATCATCCTTTAAATAATGATGACCTCTGTTTCATAATTGAATATTCTGCATCTAAAATTGCACATAAATATTTATGAATTTTAATTTATAAAGATAATAAAAATAAAAATATTTTAATAAATAATTATAACATATATATTGTTGATATAAAATAATTGTAATATATATATATATATATCAAAAATGGGCACCACGCGCTTGAACTTTGCTCGAAGTCAAAATTACGTTCACGCACTTTTCCTCTTTTTTCATATTTGTGTATTCTCATCCCTATTGCTGTGAAAATACCGGTCAACCGATTTTGATGACAATTGGTACACATGGATATATGAACATGGAGAATATTTTTACGCTATCCGTTTTGCTATAACGTGCTGCAAGATGGCGCTGCAGTGCATCAACTTCTATACCGTTCAACGAATTGCCATAAAAAATTTTATGCTTACACATTTGAGCACGGAGAATACATTCTAACTATTCATTTAGCTGTTACTCACTACTAGGTGACAATGCAGCGCATTAATACTTTAACTTGCCATTAGATGGCAATGCAGCCTACCAACTTCATGACCGGACAATTGATCTCTATGAAAATTGATATAGCTAGATACTTGAATACAGAGAATATTTTCGTGTTATCCATTTTGCTATAAATAGCTACTTCATCAGGGTTCATACTCATTTCTCAAAATGAAATTCCCTGAGTTTTCCAGGTGATTTTACTAGAATTTCCAGATTATCGCCACCCTCGTAGACTTCATACGGGGTTCAAAATTCGATCCGCTCAGGAAATGAATGGTGTCGCCATCTAGTGATTACTTTTGGAAACTTTGTATTTCTCATAATAATAAGAAATTTTGAAATGTTTAGGATCACATTTTTTCGTTCATAGCATTTCAGTAGAGTTTAAAGATACAGCTACGTGCTTTCTTCTGATGGTCTTATGTGATGGAAAATAAAATCTCTCTAATTGTGAAATATTTCAATGTTCACTTATCTCTAACAGAGAAAGCATGTTACCACCTTTTTGGGACTACCAGTATATTTAACTATGAATCCCTTAATGATTATAACTATTTCACTTCATTGTACATATTAAATAAAATTGATTTATTTTCATTGTAAGTTTAATTAAAGCTTGAGATTAGCGGTCGCCAGATCGCCAGTGGCGACTGTGGAATTATTCTTGGCGACTGCAAAACAGTCTGTCAGTCGCCAAAATTGGCGACCTGCAAAATTTACTCAGCAAGCAACCCCCCCTCCCCCCTCGTTTCCGTCCCCGTAACAAAAGTCGGCGCTGTATGTCCGAGCAAAGTAAAGCAAAGCAGTTGAAAAAATGTCTAAAATTGATGGTGCGCAAAATTTACTTAGTCCCGCCCACCCTCGGCCTCGTAGGAAAAGCTGAATGTCAGCGCTATATGGACAAGCAGGGGAGAAAGGGTTGCAGACGTCTATGGGAGGGGAAGAAAGGGGAGGAGCTCATCATAACTGATAACATACATGTAACATTTGAGGGGGGGGGTAGGAACGCACCGGAACAGAATACTCAGGGTCCCTCTCTGTGACCTGACCCGTTGGTTGACCTTGACCCTTCGCACCATCTCATTATTTTATTACATATCCACATCGACATTCCAGTACGCAGAGAGGCATATCCGTGGGACATTACACGTGGTCGCAAAAATCTGAACAAAAGTATTATTCTAATTATAATTTGTTACAATTTCTACAATAGACGGCCGTAATAAAAGGAAAAGAGTGAAAAGGACTTTTATTTAAAACTAAATTTGATATTTGCCTACTGTGATACAATATATGACTGTATGTGAAAGATGCATTAAGTATCTCATTAATAAGACATTGTACTGAAGGATCGAAGCTAATATTTTTCTAAATTATAGTACTCCCCTTTGTATATTTTCCATCGTTCGACTCAGTCAGGGTCCAGTCAACTTAAGAGTAATCGATTATATTTTTAAAAAATTTCATGTGATCTTTACTATGACACCCTTCTAAAACTGTAGACGGGAAGCCCGTGCGCTTTTTTTTTTTTTTTAATTATTATTATTAACTTGAAAACAATAAACAAACCCTCTGCTTTTGAAAGGTCGATGAAGAGGTTGGCATTCTTTGCATCCTGATTTACGCTACAGCAGATCGAAAACTACCACGCAAGATTCTTTATTTAAAACGAACAAAAACGTTATTTTGTACATTCGAATACGCAAATAAAAACTAATGTCATAAACATACCGTTTTCAGTTTTAAATAAATCTAATTTCAGCTGCTTTCATATTATTACGTTTTTCCTTTTGCAAGAGTTTTGGCATCTCTACAATAGCGCGAGAGGGAGGGGGAAGAGAAACAGACAAAACACTTGATTTTGTTTTATTTTGTAATCACTGGTAAAAGCGCTCGTTCTTCAAAGCTTAAATAAACAGATCTCCATGCCTTTAGAATTCCATTAATCAGCGTTACAGCTGTCCGAGAAGAGAGAAGTGTTTCTCCCCCCCCCCTCCTGTTCACACTTCAAGCTTTTTTTTTTTCCAGTTCCGTTTTAATGACAGGGAGTTTCTCTGTAGATTATACGAATAGAAGGCATTTTTGGTCGGCCGAAGCGAAAATGTATCCCCCCCCCATGGGCGCCGGCAGCAGGCTCCCCCCTGGATTTTTGTATGCAGTGTTTTTAGTTGCTTTTTTGCTCTTTCCAACATGGTAACCATACATTGAAGTAGTCTCCCCCCCCCCCCCCGCAAAAATTTCTCCCTGTTTTAAGTTATTTCTTTTATATGATTCACCTTTGTAAATTGAACCCTTAGTTTGTGTAACGTTCGTTAAAAAAGTTTTACATAATGAGACACTTGATTATTTGAAAGTGGAAACCTTGAAAATGGGCTGTTTGAGTAGCACATGCTTACGATTTCCCCATCTTAAAATGCATCCGATTTTCCTTAAAATTTGATAAGATGCTTAGTGGTTTTTTTTTTTTTTAAATAGGAGGTTGGGGAGCTACTACCTTAAGTAAAATAACCGTTTGTTAGCTTCTTGCAAGTCCAAAATTAGTAAATTAGGAGGAAGCGTACTGTCGAAATTAATAGAAAATTAGGGCCCTTGATCCTCTTTCTTTTATTAAGTCCCAATTCCTTTTCCCCCCATAAATTCCATGAATGAAAGGAGAGATAAATTAAATAAATAGTACTTTATTATGTGTACACCATAAGTTGAGAAAATGGTCTGTAATACTATATATATTATCTTACCTCCAGTTTCTTACTTAAAAAAAAAGTTTTTTTTTTTTTTTTTTTTTTTACTTAGGCTTCATGTTTCACAAGTACTTGGTAATAGTGACAACTTTCTAATAATGTCAAAATATTCTATATCACTTAGCCATACAGATTTCAGGTTGGCAGATTTTTGGGAGTCCACTGTATTTATTTAATAACCAACCATTTTTCGTAAAAGATACGTTTGAATTAATCTGAAGAGAAATTTTAAAGTAAAATATTTTAAATCATTAATTTTATTACAATTCTCTATTTTTAAGAGATTTTCACTTTTAATTTGGGTTTGGGGGAGGGGGGGGGGGTTAAGCTCCTATAGCCTCCTCCATGTGTGTACCTATATATAGTATAGACACAGACAGTGATGTGATGATTCTAACAAGGAGCTGCAGCCAATCAGGAGGAATTAATAAATTTTAAATTCATAGTACTTAGATTTCTTTAAATACAGCTAGTTATTTCTGAATGTAATATATGGAACATGCCGTGCTTTATTACTAAAAAAACATTGAATCATTAAATGTACAAAATAAAAAATCTCATATTATTTTCATATATCTGAAAGGGGGGAGCAAGGGTGTCGAAAACAAAAATTACGTAAGTACGGAAAATTTTGGCCACTAACTATATCAAAGTGGCCACTGAACTTTGTAGGGTCACTGGCCACTGAGGAATTTTTTTAATCTCAAGCTTTAAGTTTAATGGAGTTTAAGTAAGTTTAATGTTGCTAAAAAAAAAAAGTAATGATCAATAGTAGGATTATGTTTTTTTAATTAATATTTCATCAGTTATTACATAATTGATTTATTTTAGTTTTATAATTTAAATTTGCTTTAGTTTTATATCAGTGTTCACAGTACTTGTGCATTATTTATTCTATTTTAATTGATGATAAACTATATGATCTATGTTCTGCAATAGTTTCAATGAAGTGTTCTGCAAAAGTTTCAATAAATTTTTCTTTGAATGCAAATTTTTGTGTTAGATGTTTTAAAATTTCAAAAGATTAAACTAAAGCATCAAATAAGTAAAGATAGTTTTCATAATCTTTCAACAAATTTCCGATTGTATAAAATTGGAGAATAGATAAAATATTATATACAGACAAAAGGAGGGGGCAGTCCCCGCCCCTAAAATTGAAGAAAATGCATATATTTCCTAGGCCGTAGGCAGAAAAAAATTTTGAAAGGGGATATGTCGTGCTAAAATTAAAGATCGGAGGGGGGGGCAGGAGGTGATATGCAGTATTATTTTATTTTAACTTAACACAAATACAAAACTGCTATAAAAACAAGTTCAAGACCAATGGTAAATATTTCAAAATCTGCTAAAATCATTTACTTAAGTCAATTATTTTTAAAATAGTTTATTATGTAGGTATATAACCAGCTACAGTATTGCTGATTATAGATTATCAGTAAAGAATATAACTATTTGATATATTTTCTTTTTATTACGGAGAAATACAATCAAAGTTTCCAAAATTAATCACTAGATGGGGGACATTTGGGATATAAAAATAAAAACGAGATTGTGTGTGTGAGGCCATTCTTATTTAAAACTAAATATTCCAAAATCTGCAAAATTATTTACTATATAATATATCAAAAAAATAATTAACTTATGTAGAAATTACTTAATACATAATTTTAATTAACAAGCAATTGGTAATTCTAAGATCATCAGAAAGAATAAATATTTGAAGAATTTTTTTTATAATACAAAAGGAAAAATAAACACAAGTTCAAAGCTAATCCTAAATATTTCAAAATTTCTTATTATTATGAGAAATACAAAGTTTCCAAAAGTAATCACTAGATGGCGACACCATTCATTTCTTGAGTGGATCGAATTTTGAACCCCGTATGAAGTCTACGAGCATGCTCATTGAATGGTGCCGAAGCAGCCCCATCGGGGGCTAGACGCTTGTAAATCTCATGGCTTGTAAAAGTGCGACACAGAACAATGAAGCTGTGGCGGCATGATCACCTCCGCGCACACAACACCTGGCAATTGAAGGCCGGTCGAATAGGTACCTTTTGGCCGAGCTGGATTGCGCCTCATTCTACCACCCATAAGTCCCTGGGTTCAAACCCAGCTCTCCCTTCAAAGCTTAAATAAATGATGGAATTAATGTCTTGACAACAATTTACAAGTATTTGTGTATGCTAATGAAATTCAGATGAGAAAAGTGATCTTATCTTATAAACTCAAAAGCCTTCATAGCAGGAAATAGATTTCTCAGTGTCTACTAATCTATTAAGTCTTATATACCATGTGTGTGCTTTGAAATGTCTCTTCTATATTCCACTGTAATGTAGTTATCTTTTCCAGGAGGTTGTTATCTGTGATATAGTTGTATTGTACCTAGTAAAAAGGAGACGTTATTTCAAATCAAAGAAGTATGAAGAAGTGGATCCTGATGAAGAAGCTGATGCCATTGTGGTAAGTCCAATTTCTTGTTAGAAGTTGGTTTGTTAAAATCATCTGCCTGTTTATAAGACAGTTACCAGGAATTTTTAAAATTTACTGCATGTAGTAATGAAAAGTCATAACTGTAAGTGCTTATCTACGATACGTAGATAAAAATTTCTTACCAAATCTCAACAAAGTTTTTTCCCACAAATTTAAGGTTACAACACAAAGCTAGTGTTTCTTCCACCTAACACCAACAATATCATTTAGCACATTGATCAATATAAGTTATCAAAGCTTTTAAGCGTCATTACATAAAGGACTTGGCCAGCAAAACCTCAAAAGAAATAGATGTACATGATTCATCTGCATCTTTTTCTGTAATCAATGATATGAAAATTCATCAGTTTCTTGAATGTAGTGCATTATGTAAAACTGTCTTGGGACAGTGTAATGACAAACACAGTTAAAAAGTCTTTCCTGGCATGCAGATTTAAAATGTAATCTCTAAAGTTAAAGAAGAATTTGACAATGATTTCCTTCAATACGTCAAGGTTGATGAAAATCATTTAACCTTTGTAAGAACTGTCGGGCACTAAGATTATGGAGTAATTTTTGACTCTGGAAGAATCAAGTGATCAGGTTTGTGATGATGCAAAATTTAGATGTAGAAATCCTGGACCCTTGACCCATTGATGCTGAAGCATGCCAAGCTCTTAAAACACTCAGACGGATACAGGAGATTCTGGTAGAAAATCAAAAATGTACTCCCAGTAATACTCTCTAGCAAGAAATATTAAAAATACAATTGTTTCATCAAAACAATCAACTATTGATCAGTTTTTCAGAAAGCCCATGTAGAGCTTTGCACGTAATACTATTTAACTAAATTATGTTTATATGCAGTGTGTGTGTGTTTATTAGTTTATTACTTTTGATTGAAAAAATAACTAATCTGTAAGAAATTAATTAATCTTTTTTAAAGTAATTCCATTAATCCTCTTATTTTATAATTTCTCTAAAAGTTTGGGGGCTGGCAACTGATGACTTCCTCTACCTGTGTGTTTGAAGAATATTCACCACATATGAATATCAGCTGCTTTTTAAAATCAATTTAGCTCAGAACAATAATTTAATTAAGTAGCAGGTTCTGCATTTGCTTTGTAACTATCATAACTGTCATAAACTGAATAGTCTGCTTGGTCTTGTACTTTTTTGTCCTCTAATCTACTTAAGTACATATAAATTAATGTTAATCATGGACACCAAATGTGTTTTAGAACTAAGAAAAGCAGTTGTTTGCTCATTACCATTTACTTAATACACCACAAGTCAAAGTTTTTGGCTTTAAACTAGGCTTTTAAATGCGATATAGTTTTTATGCTCTTAATTTGGTGCCAGCTATGATGAAAGATTTTACTGTATTTACATTCAATGATGTTTGTAATCTATATTAATATTCAATTTTTGTACCACACACATATATATGTGTGTGTGTTGTAATTATTTCTTTTTTCATTCTTTCAGCCTGAAATTTGTATCCCAAAACATGAGAGAGCAATTAAAAGAGACAATGGAGATGGTTATGAAAGATTAGAAGATTAATACTGTTTTGTGCAGCTATTTTTATATTCTTCTGACATCTTTTCTTTTTCTAACAATTTTATAGCACACTGTGATAAAAATGGAAATTTTAATCCTGCTGTGATATCTGACATAAATTTCAGGTTTTAAGTGCCTTATTTGTTTTAAAAATTACTCAGAAAGAAAAAAGTAATATTTTTAATACTGCATATTATTTAAAATGTTGATTTGCTACTCCAAATAAGAATAATCATGTGCTTTTTCTGTAAAATTAATTTTTATGGGCAGTAATCATGAATACCAACACGATTTTGATTATTTTATCACTTTATTTGATGACTGTGGACCATTATATTTTTGGTATATAAAAATCAATGTTTCTTTTGTTACAAGATATATAAATTTTATGGTATTTTTTTTAATGTAAATTTACTTTTTTGTTAATATTTTATTATTAACTATCATTGTTATAACTTCTGGTCATTTTTGTCAGTATTATGTTTTATCTTATTATTAAATAAAAGTTTCTGACTTGATTAGTGTTCACTTTATTAACGAACATTTGAATTATATAAAAATGAAATTTTATTTTACACAAACCACTGGATAACTTACATTATATTGAAGAATGTGAAATTTACATTTTAAACAAAATACCCAAGAGCAGTAAAACAATTAATTAACAAAACAAATATTAAAGCATTATTTTTTAATTACTGGCATTTTTATGCAATTAAAACTTCAATTATATGAAAAACTCTAATATTAAAAATTTACTGCTTGTTTTGTGATAAAAAATAAATACTTCAGAACTGTTAAAACTAAAAATGTTATAATTGTGTTTTAGAAAGCAATATTTATTTCACATGAAAACTGTTGTGAGGTCGCAATATTATGTAGAAATTGGTATGCTAATTAAATTATAACAAGAATACTAGACTTAATTTTATAAAATCAAGGATAAGTATTTTCCACTTTACATAGTAATATTTATTTAAATACACAGCCTTTTTATTCTTTCAATCATAATGCATTTGTAAAAATATATTAAATTTACAAGTCGATTTAAAAAAATTAAATCTATCTTTAGAATATTATTATAATTAATTTGGCACTAAATTTATATTATGCTATGAGCTTGTATCATTCTGCTTAGATCCAATCTGGCTCAAATGTTTAACAACATCCACCCAATCCCAGCCCCTGGGACGTTCTCCCTTGGCATCCAATTTCTCGGCAAGTTTTCGTTTCTGTTGCTTGCTTAGTTTAGGCTTCTTCTCTTTTTTAGATGATGCAACCTAGAAAATAAAAATAAATAATTACTAAGCAATTTTAGCATGATGGAAAAGTTGAGCTTTTGATTTAAAAAATGGTTAGAATTAGAAGTCTGCACCACCGCCGCCGAGATCTAGGCCAACGCGCCGATAAAGAATGCTGATTGTATGCCACAGCGTAACTTCAAAACTTTTTTTAAAAATTGTACCTCAACTTTCAACTGCTTATTTTCTTCTTGATACTTCTTAAACTTTTACTGGCCAATGCTTCCAATTAAGAACATCAAATTAAAAAATTTTAGAAAAAATAAATTTTTATCAATATTGACTTGAAAAAAATAGCAGATAAAGATGACTTGATTGTTTGAAACACAAGTTGCATTTCTATCATTAGTGGGAAACTGGAAAAAAAATCATAAAGTAGCCATTTTCATAAATTTTAAAGAACTATCTTGATATACCCTCCCCCTTCAAACTTTATTCATATCTTTATTTAAATTTTAAAATAATTCTTTCATTAATTCTTAATATTTCACTTATTATTTAAGCCTTTGGTCCACAACCCCTGTGCCACAGACCGGTCCCAGTCCTCAGATCAAATAGCACCGGGCCGCCAAGGAACATTGAATTCTTTGGATTTTATTTACTTTGGTGTATTTCTCTCGGATTTTTGCGACTTTGTTGTGTTTGTGTTGATTTATGCCTTTGTAACAGAAGAAATATTGTAATTCTTTTAACATTTCTCTTTTCTTTTTGTTGTTTATTAAAGATTTCAAGATCATGAATTGAAATTGCAGTCATAAAATAGAGAATAAATGTTCTTTCCTTAAAACTATTCCAGACAACAACTCTGCCGATTGAAATGCTACATCACTTTATATATATATATATATATATATTTTTTTTTTTTTTGGTGTAACAGTATTTTATTTTGAAGGTATGTTTAAATACAATTAAATTAAAGTTATTAAATCAAACCAATCTAAATTAGAAATATTCAATGCCCTCGCCCTCCCAGCCTCAGTGGGCCGCGGTATCAAACGTTGGCCGGTTTGTGGCGATAAAAAGGTTAGAGAGCAGTGATTTAAGCCACCCATCACTACAGGGTGATTCATAATGAATGGAACAAAAAGAAAACATGATTGTGAATGTTGTAATTAATATATTTAGAAAATTCAAATTTACCTCAAAACTACATTTATTCAAGTTTCTACAGGTGTTCAATATGTGCCCCTCCGGTGACACGACAAATGTCTACACGGTAATCAAGTTCCTGCCACACTCGTGATAGCATATCCCCTGTGATGGAATTCAACACTGCAGTTATCCGCTGCTTCAGTTCCTCTAAGTCCTGAGGAAGTGGAGTCACAAACACCTTGTGATCATTTGTTAACGAAACCCCAGAGAAAAAAAATCACAGGGCATTAGATCTGGTGATCTCAGCAGCCAATGAGACATGTCAAATCCTGTGGCCCAGCACGGCCAATCCAGCGATGGGGTAGACGTTCGTTCAGGAACTCACGCACGTTGTTATTCCAATTTTGGGGAGTACCATCTTGCTGCAAAATGAAATCAGGAACAGCTTCCTCCAGCTGGGGGAGCAACCACTCAGAGAGCATGTCTTGGTAAATGTCCCCATTAATCGATTTTTCAGCAAAGAAAAATGGACCAAAAACACAACTGTTTGAGAAAGCGCAGAAAATGTTCACCTTGGAAGAATCATGCTGATGTTCAAATGTTACATGGGCATTTTGCGTGCCCCAAAATCGCAAATTATGGCGATTAACTTTGCCACATGAGTGGAACGTGGCTTCATCAGTAAACACCAGTGTGTTCTTGAAACCATTCACTTCGAGCTTTTCTTGAAATTTCACACAGAAATTCTTACACAACGGTTTGTCAGTAGGTTTTAAAGCCTAGACCATCTGATATCTGTACAGCTTGAATTGGAGATGCTTCCGTAAAACACGCCACACCATTGTCTGAGGGACAGCCAGTTCTGCACCTGCACGTCGCGTTGATTTTGAGGGACTGCGTAAAAACAAATCCCGAATTCTTTCAATCACTTTGGGTTTTGTTTCTTTTCGTCCTGGACTTTTGTTCTTGCATAAGCATCCGGTATCCTGGAACTGCTTCACCCACCTGCTTATGTTATGCCGATGCGGTGGTTCTTTACGAAATTTCGTGCGAAAATGTCTTTGCACAGCAGTTACCAAGGAGGTTTTGGCATATTCGAAAACGCAGTACGCTTTCTCCTGCATGGACGACATTTTGTTTAACAGTGCCTCTAGCGCCGAGTTCATCATTTGATGATTTTTCTCAGTTGCCAAATAAAACTTGTATAATTGTAGTTGCAGAATAAATTTGTTTCGGCTGAATAAATCCATTACGGCAGTCACACTGCGCTATTCTTTTTGGCCCATTCATTATGAATCACCCTGTATATCATAGCTGCCAACCGTTCCGATTTTATCGGAATATTTCCCACCACTTTTTTTAAACAGTTTTGTCTTAAATTTAAAATATGGACTTGCTTTACGCAAAAACTGCTAAAGAAAAATTGCTGGTAGGCAGGTGGTCGAAATTTGCTTTAACCCGCTTTCCCCGGACAATCAGATTTTTAAATGAGGGAGTAAAGCCACTTCTTTCGAGAAATACTGCCTGTCATCTTTGAAAAAATGCAATGGGACAGGTGGAGCCACTACTTATCTGTCCCAGGATATTAACAACTTAAATTAATATTTTTATAACAAGATCTCATAACAAATGATGGTGTTGGAATGTAAAATTGAGAAAAACTTAGTACAATAACACACACATATAATAGCACATTTCAAATGAAAAACCAAATCTAAATTTAGAACTCATGATAAAGGTGCATGAAAAACTTAAAATGATGAATTCTTTTTAAATAAAATATATTGGAAATGTTAATGTCCATATTTTTATGGTAAGAGTATAAAATAATCTCATGTATTCATAATCAGCTGTTAATTAATATATAAGTTTTAGCTATAATAATAAGTTTTAGCTAAATTTAGTAGCTTTGTTTTCTTATTTAAAATTTATAAAGACTTAAAAACAAAGTTTTGCAACTAAATCTTTTAACCTTTTTAAGTGGAGAAATTATTTTATGTATATATATTTCATTTTTTAAAAAAAGCTGGAGAGAGCCTGAATTGAAAACAAACTATTTTTAAAATACATTCGTTGTTTTAGATTTTTTAAAACGATCTAGAGGAGGAAAACGTATGAAACATCCATAAATGGTATTTATCAACAATGTGTGTTATTATACAGTTTTTATCAATTTTACATTGTAGCACCAGTATTTGTTAAGAGTTCTTGTTAAAAAATATATTTATTTAAATCGTCCCAATCTCCAGATAAGTAGTCAATGTAACTAGCACCACCTATCATTTCACCACTCTCATTGCATTATTCCAAAGATGGCAGGCAATATTTCTAAAAGGCAGTAGTAAAAAAATTCAGTAGCCCTCGGGCAACCAAGAAAAACAACTATTTCCATTTTTATTCCTTAGTTTGAAAATGCAGTTTCCTATTCCTATTTTAATTCTGACCTTCTTTATATGTCTATTTTTATTTCTGAATAGTAATGGCAATTTTATGAATAAACGTTTGTCAACTTATTTTCACTATAACGGCATTCTTAAAAAAATTTGTGTAGCGAAAATTTAATGGGCAAGAAACTTCATTTGCAGGCAACCAAAATAATTTCAGTGATTGCCCAATGGACAGCCGAAAAAAATCACAAGATTCTATCCCTGGTGGTGGGAAATGTTCCGATAAAAACGGAACGGTTGGCAGCTATGCTATATTCCATTTTTGAAACCAATGTAAAAGTTTGTCAGAAGTCATTAGTTAGACATGACCAATGCTCATAATTGCGAACACAGGGAAAATTGTATACAATTTTCCCCTGTTTAAATGACTAATATCCTTTAATTAATGCATTAGAAGGCAAAATATGCAGAAAACGAATTCAAAATATGGCTGGATCTGAATTCGGTCTGTAAAAGGTTAACACTAGTAACTTCTAAAGATACTATTTAATTTTTTTGAGACAATGGCATAATTTCATTGTTTTAAAAACTGCTTGAACATTGCTTTATACCTCAAAAGAACATTATAGGTTTGGAATGGTTTATGAGAAGGTTGTGGTGAAAAAGAAAAACCGCTTAAAAGCAAATGTATCAATTGTACACTGACAGCTTAATATATCGTGAATATGCTATAAGAGCAATATAAACCTATCCGATTTTGATAAAATCTATTGTTTCAGTTTTGCAGTAGAAATGTTCTAAAAGTGCCCCGAAACGGCAGGCTCATACTTTAGAGCCCCACCACTGGCTCAGCGCATAGTGCTCTGGGAGAAGGAAGGTGCCTGGTTCGAACTCAGGCCGCGTCCGTCGACCTAACCGTTCGGAGTTTTCCGTCGTTTCCTCCGAAATGCTTGTTAGGACCCCTTAGAAAGACCCCCACGGAGAACACTCCACACCTCGACCTAGAGCCTACATGTAGCTAATTGACCATAATCTCACAACAGAAAATCATACTAAAGACTAGTTTTCATAGTCTTAAAAAATATTTTAACGTGAATTTATACATAGGTGTGTGTGAGTGTGTGTTTGTACGCATACGCCCATTTTCATTATGCTCTTTTTCAAAAAAAATTTGCCGCCGTCCCGAATTTCTGCGTGGCGCAGACCTCTAGTTAGAATATCATAATAAGCTGCTACATTTATTATTACTGTAGTGATGATGAAGCAAAATTCTACCCTGCAAAGAACAGTTTCTTACTAACAACATGAGACACACTTTCTAATATAGCAACACTTTAGTTAGAAAGAAAGATCACTACTGCAAGTTCTAATTACACAATTTATTTTTTAATTTTCAGAAATTTAAGATTGCTTATATAACTAGTTCCATTCAGGATTATAGCGAAAGTTTACTAATATCAATAAAAATTTTATTTGAATTTAAGCATTGCTTTAAAATACATCTCCCTCAGTTTTTAAACACAAAAAATTATACTGTCACATCAAAATTTAAATATAAACATCTATTCTACAGGGATAAAAATTAAGACTTAAGTCACTGGTCTTTTGATCCAGTGACTCCATGACTTATCTAGTTCATAACCTTTATCACTGGTCCATATACATGATTTTAAAAACTTGTTTAACAAAAGAAATTACGCAAGCAATATATTTTTTATTTCTCTGTTCAGAGCTAATTTAAAAATACCTATAACTAAAATATTAAATAAACTGTGATGCAAAGGTTGTGGAACTAAATAAAGGAAAATTTGCAAGAGGAAAATATAAATAAAACATTAGTCACCAATGGATCATTAAAATTTTTAATTTACAGGTTCTCTATACATTTTTGTGATCTTGGACGAGCAAACCACCATTAATTTAAAGCTCTGAATTCATTTCATTTTTATAACTCTTTGTATTAAAAAGGGGTAATTTTCAATTAACAGAACACCACTTGTTGTCAATTTATTTCTTCATAAATGAAGAAGAAACTGAAGTGTCAATTTATGTATCATAAGTGTATGAAAGAGAATGGTGAGCAGGGAGGTTATATCCTACAAGCCCCTATTTTTGATTGCAACACATAATGCAATCACTGTTTCTAAAACTACCCTGTCAAGCTATGACAAGTCTTGCCATAATTCTCCTTCCAAGTCTAACAAACAAATCAGGATATTATTGTGCAGTTTGATTTTCTGCTAAAATTAATCCTGTTGTAGTAAACGAATATACATCTATACATATGAAAGTCCATAATACCTATACAGTAGACATGTATACTTTTTTCATCCAGGAATCAAAACTTTTTGTCAGAAGTACACCCCCCCTCCCATGTTAAAAGAAAATAAATATATGAATTTGCACAAATTATTACATTAATTAAACAAATGTATTTTGTCAAAACTGCAATATTGTTATCTTTTAAACCCATTTTTCATGTTAAGCATTTTTGTGTCAAATATCTTTCACTGTATGTAGAATATTATCCAAGCTGGGTTTTAAAAACTTGTTTGTTTAAACGAGTGAACTCTGCTTGTTAATCCACTTTTAATACTTGAAATCAAAAATAAATTAGGGCAAATTATGTTAAAAAGTATAAAGGTCGATTCCATTGTAACACATGCAACATTTTTTTTTTAAATCGCATTTTTAAACTGGCGTAGTAAAAAATGCATTTATTTTCTTTCAACAAAATTCATGCTGATTGCAAATTGTCTTATTTTTTTAATAAATCATGAAAAATCTTATAACTAATTAATTTTATGAAAGATTAATTAAAATTGCTTGGTAATTCGTGCTACCGAAAAAAGACATTGACTTTTCTGTGCATACTTCGGAATTGTATTTCTACTAAAATTCTACTTCATAAGTGCTATAATCTTTATGAGGATTTGTATGTACCTTTCTTATCACAAAACATCATTTAGTTTTGTGTATGTATAGTGGTGTTACAGAGGTTTCGGCCTTTCTTATCAGAAAAAAATCTAGTTTTGTATCAATTTTACAGACTTTCGTATTAGTTTTGCAGACTTTTGCAAATTTTTGTGTTTAAAAAGGAAATTCTATACTTATCAATTTTGCAAACTTTTGTTTAGCTTACATATTATGTATAATCCCCCCCCCCCAAAAAAAAAAAAAGTTAAAAAGAAAAATATTGTTATTAGTAAAGCTGATTATTATATATACTTTTTTAAATGGACAATTTCAAATCGGTGTTATACTGGTGTTTCAATTTGTTTGATTAATGGGCTGTATTTTAAAGTATTGACATTGGCATTATACTAACAATTACAAGCCTGGAGCCAGTGATCGCGATAACGCCTCTAGATGCGTATTTCACGCCTTATAAATTCGGAATGCGTGTTTTTGCATATTGCTTTTAAATACAAAATTAGATATATTGTGATAAATAATTATGATTTACTGTTTTTAAATTTAAAAAATTCAGTGATTATACTAGTTTTTGCTGATCTGACATTTATGTGCCTAGATGTATAATCAGCTATTATTTATATGCCAAATGCAATTTCATTATGTATTTGAAAATATAGCATAATTCTTCATTGTTTTAATTACTCCTTTAAAAAGGTAAATACTCCCTCTATAAATGTTAAGAGTATTTTTACTCTTCTGAAAAAATCCTAGATCGATCACTGCCTGGAGCTATATTTAGCAAATAAACTTCATAATCTTATATTTTTTCAAACTTTTTTCAGGCTACCAAATTTTCAAAAAAGTATTTTTTTTTTCTTTTTGTCGGGGCAGCAATTTTCAAAGTAAGTAAAATTTTTTGTCCATAATACGGAAAAATCAGATGTCTGGAATATTAGCTCACCGAGGAGGGGGGGGGGCACCCCCGAAATCTCAAATTTTTGGAACATTTAGTTTATACTAGCAATTTTTTTATGATTCATCTTAATTTATGTAACTGAAAATTGTAATTAAAATGATTATTATATCTAATAATCAAGTATAATCTAATTAGGATTAATAAATATTTTATTTAATTTATCTACCTATTATTGTGATGATAACGACCCGCATCCTCTGAAAAAAGAATGTAAGTCAGACAATCTATTGGCGTTTTCAAATAAAATTAAATGAGATTTTAACACATGGAAACAAAATAAGTACTTCCTATGAACTCTACATCCAAAATTAGCAAATTTCTCCAACCCCCCCCATTAATTTCTTTTTCATTATGCTTATTGTCCCACAAAAACTGCACAAAACATGTTTTTTTTTATGTTTTAAAAGCATGTATAGTTTTTAGAGTTTTCAGAAATATAGGAGGAGTGTTTAGGTACATTAGCGCTTTTATTATTGTTAATTGATTTATATCAGCTCTAAACAATGTTTACTTTAACGCATGGGATAAGTTTTCTCTGTTTATTCTTTTGATGGAACATCTGCCTCATTTTGAATGCATATCATTTACCAAACAGGGTAAAGCAGCAGGATGTTTTGACCAGGGCTGGGGAGTAGCGCGCTACTTGTAGCGAAACTACAGTAGCCGCTACTTTTTTTTGTAGTTTGTAGTGTAGCGCGCTACTTTTTTAAAAAAGTAGTGTAGCGTGTAGCGCGCTACAAAAAAACAGTAGTTTGTAGCGAATTTTGGAAGCTACTTTTGCCGTGTCATCATTTCCGGCGATTGATCCCGTGGTGCAATTTCTCTCTCTTCTGACTCCAAGCATAACTGAAACTGATGCTTGAAAGACACCCAATCTCTCCCCCGCCCCCCCCCTCATGCAGGGGACACACGCACACGAGGGTGGGGGAGGGGGTTTGCGTTGCCTGAAGCGGAAGCCTGACATTGTGCATCTTTTTTCTTTTTATCGTTCTCAGTATTATTTGTAGAATCACCAATCTGCCATAAAGAGGACAAAAAAGGAAGGAAAGAGAGGTCCAAAGTTGAACAGAGGTTATTTTGATGGGGCCTCGAGAGTCTCATTATCACACGGGCGTGTGGGCCCGTGAGCCCCTGAAAAATAAAGGCCTCGCAAATCTCTCCATTTATTGTATATTAAATTTATATATGCTGCAATAATAATTTTTATTAAGCTAAATTTCCTTTATCTATATCATAATTGGGTAACAATAAAAAGGCTTCGAGACTTATTTTCTGTTCTTCTTTCTAACACAATGATAATGGTTTCTAAGACTAGATCAATAAAATAGAAATTAAAGGCGTTATTGAAAATTTATGGCCATATGTACTTATCACAAAATATCCATTAGTTAGCATTTTTTTAAATATTATGATGAAGAAAAGAAAATTTTCTGGCAGGTGGAACTCAGCGCACACATACGCTAATAATACAAATGGATTAAAAAAATATTAAAATCAATTTTAAATGCATAGTCTTGTTCTAAATGAGTATAAATACATGGGTAATTTTTAATTTAATTTTAGAATTATTTTGAAATGTTTCATTTTTATGCTGGGAAAATAGAAAACAATCACAAATAAGTTAAAATGTCTGTAATAGTATAGGGGCCCAAAACAACCTTTTTTTTGCCCCGGGGCCCCTTCTATGTCTGATCAGGGTCTGCATATTTTTGACTGCTATTGCGTGTTTGCAACATGAATCAACATAAAAATGAGTATTTTTTGCTTTCGAAAAGGAATTTTACATATCTGTAAATTGTATGCTTTTGTAACATCATTAATTTTCTTTGATCTTTTTTTTTATTGCACCCATAAATACAGTGTCGTGTCCACTTGCCAGGATGATTGCCAATCATTCAGTGTCCAGTATTCCGTGAACTTCCTTTTAGGCGATATCCTTTCAAATCTGACATGATATATAGTCAGTCCTCGCAATTAGCGACCCCCCCCCCCATCCTCTCACTCACCATCTACGGAAAACTACGAAGCGTGAGAAAAACTTACGGTTTTCTCACTGGAATTTTCTTGAAAGCATCGAGACCGCTTCTGGAAGAATCACCGACATTTTAAATTTTCTCTTTGCCTCCTCCTTATGATCGATGCATTGAACAACAATTTTATTTATGCTTAGTTTTACTAAGTTTATTTATATTAAGGTTTGGTCATTTTTCGACGTTATAGTGTACTTTTTTGAGTTTGGGCACTCTTTATTATCCTTGTGTCCTGGTGGTGTGTTCAACTTCCACAAGAGTAATGACAGTTCTGCAGTATTGTAGCTTTTCAAACATTAATTAATCACGTGATTATGTTCTACAACTAGGAATGTTTTTTGTCTCAAAGAAGTGTAAAAACTGATTAGTACATTTTTCGTGGAACCTGAAACTGAAAAAAAAGAAAGTAAATATCTAGAAATTGTACACTTTTTTTTTTTTTTTTTTGACGAGTTGATAACCTTATCTTTTTTGAATTTGTTGAAAAGGGACAAAAGGTATAAGCATATGCATCCAAGATATTATTTCAGGGGCTAAAAATATTGCTGACCTCGGTTACAGTGTTCTTCGTTTGTAGTGACAGTTTTCAGATCCGGTCCTAAGGTAGAGCGAACGGTGCGACCGCACCGGGCGCCCAGAGGCGCAGAGAGCAAAGTCGGGGCCCCGGGGATAAAATCTTTGGGGTCCCTTGGCTATTCAGAAATCCTTTTGATGTCGTATTAGATCAATCATTTATTCCTTACTAAAATTATTAATCATTTAAAGAAACTTTAAATTAATTGTAATTGGAAAATAATTAATCGAATTAAAATTATTAATTTAAAAGAGTATTATACTTTAATAAACATACATGCTCTAAAAAATACCAACATTTTGTTTTGAAGGTTTCGTCACCTCCATAGAGAAACTGTATTTGAAACGTTAACATTTTTGCATGGCATGTTTCCTCAGTATTAAAAAAATTAATATTTTTATTCATACTTCCATGCAAGCAGGCAGACAAAAAATTTCAGAAGGCCAAAAGAGTAGAAATTTCAAAATTTCTCATAGAAAGTCTTGACCTTTAACATTTTGTTAAGGAAAATTCAAAATTCCGAAGGTTGGGTGGGCCCATAGTCTCTCCTCTGGCTATACCCTTTCTTCCACTATTTAACAATGTGTCTCGGGAAAAAAAAAATGATTTCTTGTTAAATAAATATTTTCTACTTTTAGTCATGGCAAACCGTTGAATAACACCGACAATGTCTATTTTTCTTGAAAAAGAAGACTCAATCACTAAAACTCCTCGTTTTTGTTAAGTTGGTGGTTTATGCTCTAGTTTCTTTTTGTAATTTTGTTCAAAAATTAATTTGAAACATCCGGGGACATAATCTGAATTTGGACTTTTTTTTATAAAATTGACTGCACACAATTAAGTATCATATAAACAGCAAAAGCGGGGCCCCTTCACAAGCTGAGGCCCTGGGGATTTTTCCCCTGCTCCCCCTCCCTCTCTGCGCCACTGCGGGCGCCATCTCTACCAAGGCTGTTCAGAATAATATAGCACTGTGGATGTCGGAAATGGTTTCATTTACCTGTTAATAATTGTTTAATAATAAATCTTTTAGTCAATGTACAGTAGTAATCAATCATGTTAATAGTGAATTTTAGTGAACTTTCTGTGAAAAAATAAATTATTAACAGGTACTCGAGGACGACTTATCAAACCCTACATTGTTACGTGATTCATAACCGTCTTATTTACCTTTACCACTCTTTAACTTTTTGCCAATGAGTTTCAGAGCACCATGCATATTTGACAGTCCGTATATTATTGAAGTTGAAAGCCTCATTTTAACCCCTGAAAGCTTTTATAGCTAAATGTGAGGCGTAGCTAGGTGCAAGAGCTGATCTAGGGTACGTGGAGCCTCCCTGCAAACGTAAAGAAGCCCCGTGTTATGCTCCAGATTAAGTTTTCCTTAGTTTTTTAGTTCGAATATGGCGCTCCGATGCCTTGCTTACCGTGTCGGGCCGTCCCTGGCTACGGGGGAGCAAAGAAGGTCAACTGTACCCGGGCGCAGCATCGGCCAAGGGGCGCTAAATGGTATATGAAAGCTACCTAGTTGCATTTTTAAAAAATAGGAGGGGGCGCAAAATCTTCAGTTGTCAGGTGGAAAAGAGATTTAGTCATTTGCTGTGGGACAGAGAAACTGTTCTCTCAGCTTGTTTCCATCCCAGATTCAAACTATTCTGGATTGAGGAGGAGAGGAAGACCGAAGCCAAAAAAATGGATGGAGGAATACCTCCAGAATATGTTTCCGACAACTTCAGATATCAGTATCGAGGATCATGACTGGATGATGAGGCCCATGGATGATGACTTTTCTGGTTTTTTTAATTTCTCTTTCGCATGCACTCGAAATAGTTACGAGGAAGAACTTACAAGGTTCTTGTCAGAGCCAATCAAACCCGTATCTTCGCTTTCGGCGTACACGTATATGAAAGAAGCCTTCAAAAAAACTAACACTGGCGTGCCGTCCAGTGCATCTGTACAAAGATTGTTTTCGATTGCATCGGACGTATTTTCTCCTCGACGATCATGTTTGGCAGATAACAATTTTGAGATCCAGCTCTTGTTAAAATTTAATAAACATGTTTTTGAATAAATTTATGTGGTTTTTATTTTATACTAGAGGCATGGCAGTCTTCCATGAATATGTTGAAATTCTGCTTTCTTTCGTTAAAATTTTAAAGTGTCTATTATATTTAAATTATTAGGTTTTTTGTGTAATAATTTTCAGAATTTAATACGAAAATATGAGAATTTCTATTAATAATTAATAGTTTGTAAAATCCTTAGACTTATCTCTCTCTTAGCCTTAAAATAACAATATAATTCTATAAAATTCTTTTATACCTAACACAAAGTTGTGTTGATGATAATAACTTTTAAAATTTCTTTAACATATATAGAGGATTTTTTTTAATGCAATGTTTTAAATAGATATATCATGAATTTAATTAGTAATTGTTTTCATTATTTTATAATATGCATATCATATGTGATGTTTTCAATTAAAACAATTATACAATATTACATGGTTCACACGGGTCATTCGTCATAAATCACTAATTTGGTAAGTCATGAAAAAAGGCCTTTATACTCATTAATTTTGATTTGTGCTCAAGAAACTAGAATGTTTGTACAACATGAAAGGGGTCTCAAAACGGGCCTTTTTTTCCCGTTCAGACATCCATTTTATTATATTTTTAAAAACTTTTTTAGTTCTCATGATTTTTCTCATGCTTTCAGAGCTCACTTTCCCATTTTATTTTTATCATAGAGGTATTAAAACTTAATTAGTTTCAGCAATACTTCAATAATTAGCAGTAGTTGCCAGTAGCGTATATATAGGCTAGGCTTCCATTTCGGGGGGAGGGGGACGATTCGGTATTTTAAACTTTATTGTTCTAAAGTTAAAAGAAATGTTTCAAAATAGCTCCTTTTTAATAATTGCTTTACATTTTCGGAGGGGGCCCGCCTACCCCAGCTCAAATACTCGCCTGGTAGTTGTTTATTAGAGCAATAGTTTTTTTCTAATTAAAGGCGAAAAGGTGCCCGGGGTCTTCCGTGCGTCCACCAAATCTGCGGCGCTCAACGCTACAAGGAAACCACCTTTCGTTCTTTGGACGCGAGAGACACCCGCTGAGGTCATTAATCACGCTGGACGCGAGTAGAAAACCAAAGCTTTAGATATCGATAGTTTTCTCTAATTAGGATATAAATATCCTTAAATATGAATGTAATGCAAATTGAATCTGTTAGCAAAATTTGTCTCCTAAAAGTAGCGAAAAAGTAGCGAAGTAGCGACTACATTTCAAAAGTAGTGTAGCTAACTACATTTGTCAAAAAGTAGTTGTAGTTGTAGTTAACTACATTTTTCGAAAAGTAGCGGTAGTTGTAGCGCGCTACAAAAAAAAAGTAGTTTTTCCCACCACTGGTTTTGACCATGATTTTGATGGTCTTTGGTACCTTATTTACATGAATTTATTAAATAGAGTGCTTTGAAGAGAAAAAAAAAATCTAAAACTATAGTTTTTGTTTGTTTGTTAATTGTTTTTATTTTACTATTATTAACTCTATGCTTGCTTTTAAAGCAATGAAGTATACTGTTTGGATTTGTTGATTTTGGGGAAGATCAGATTTGGACTGTACCTGCTATCTGATATGAAAAAGAGAACAGAGTTCTGAAGAAAATGGGAAAGTGGTGTATAAGTATGTAATTTTTTATTTTATTTACTTTTTCTTAACCCTGGGACACCACAGATTTGGTGCAAAATATGTTTAAAATTATACTTTCTGTATCAGGAAATACCAAGAGATTCTTTCAGCGCAGAGACCTTCAAAAATATGCTTTTTGTATCAGGATGTATCAAGAGATTCCAATAGGTGCAGCCGTAGCACCCCTGAAAATTGGTTATTGTATTAAAATATACTAGGTGTATGGTAACTCATGCTACACAACTGGGTAACTAATGCTACAATGTAGATGTCTGACTTCGATGTGTTGCCATTCTGATAAAAATAAACTTTTACACAAAATAAACAGTTGCCAACATGGCTACATTTCGAAATACTCTTCGAGAATACTCTTCGAAATACTTTTTAATAAATTTCTCACACAATTTATTAAAAAATATGCATATTTTTACTCTGGATAGAATTTTGTCTTAATTAGAGTAATTTTAATTTTAATCAATTAAAATAAAAGTATAACTAATTCTGCCTTTTCAAATATGAGAAATAGTATTTATAACCTTTATTAGCTGTTGCCAATAAATGTTTCACAAACATATGCAGATCTTTTAGGTACACTTGACCTTAAAAATAAAATTTCACTTGCAAAAATCATAAGTGTATTTAACTAGCATAAATCTGTAAAAAAATAACTAAATATAAAAATAAATGTCAACTTTTAATCCTACAGCAGTGGAAAGTTAAGTAGAAGAATGCTCAAGAAAAAATACTCATCCACAAGAAGGACGGAGAAACAATTGAGATTTGAATGCTTTAGCATAATTTTCAGTGCAATTTCTTACCCTTTGCTCAAAAAAAAAAAAAAAAAAAAAAAAATCCCGTAATCACTTGCTAGAAATATCCAGAGTTCTGGCATACCTGGACCACAAACACCCCTGTTATTGTTAATATTTTTAATAAAAAAGCTTACCATATCTTCTGAAGCAACTTTCTCTTCAACAGAGGATGCATTTTCAGAAGGCAATATTTTGTCTGGTTGAAGCATGGTCAGCTGCTCAGCATTGTCCTTAGCCCATTCTATTAAAGTGTACGTCATAGGAGTTCCAAGTTGTTGTTCAGCCTAACATGGGAATTTCAAGTCTCTTAAAATAATAATAACTAAATGATACTTGTCAACATTTTCAAAACCTTAAAATGTAGCATTTGTTTAATTTGATTCAAAACACCCTGAAAAAAAATTCAACTTTCTCAACAGTTTATAAAAGCAATATTCCACAGACTTCTCAAATGGATGATGATAATTTGAACAAGTCAGTCCATGAATACCTACGAACAATTTTTTTTCCGAGACAGCACACTTTTGTTTATGGGATATCGCCTTGGCAATGATAAAGAAGTTTGGGTTTTGCTTATGTTATATAGGCATGCTGAAGTGCCATAATCTATTAGAGACAGATTATTCAAAACTTTTGCTTGTCTTGGATCACTCACTCAATTGCCTCATGGTCTGCATCACGTTCAATGCCAGGGACCTTGTTAATAACTTAGTTCAAAAAGTGTTAAGCAGCCGTTTACAAATGATGTCAATTTTAGAGGGAGAGAAGTGGGTTCATGAAATTGTGAGATAGGAGTAACAAGAAATGTGACATTGTCCATTTTGGTTGAAATAAAAATATTTAAAATCAGATTAAATTTAAGTTACTTTGAAATAACCAGAACAAAGGTTTTTTTATTAAGGATAAAACAACTTTCGTTTGAAAAATGAAATGAGATGGCAATTCGATTTAAGTAAAACTAATAGAGAAGTATTTTTAAAAAATGTATTAGGGTATTGTGTGTACATAAAATAAAGATAAGATTTAAAACAAAATATATTAAATTCCATAATACTACTGTTTTCGGTTGCACATTTACTTTTAATATTTCATTAATATTGTATATCAATTATGTTTATAGTTGAAAAACTTTATCCTATTTCATACAAAATAAATAAAATATAGGGGCAGTAAACGGACTAAGGTGGTACTAGCCAAACAACAAGTTTGACAAAAACCTAAGTTCACAATCCAATGTTGTCACAATAGGATGTTACCATTTGCGAAATTGATAAATAAGTAAATATGAAGATCGCCCCTTAAAGAAAATGTATGACAAGCAAATTAAAGCATGAGTCATTTGAAAAAGAATAGTGTATGTAACTTTACTGTACACTAAAAAAACAGCTGAATAAAGAGCAAATGTGCCTTCCCCCCCCCCCCATTTCCTTTCATTTTACAAAATTTTAACATAATAAACATCAGTGTTTTTTAATGTCTGATCACACAAAATTATGCATGGTAGTTCAGTAACTCTTTAAAACACACAAACTCGGTCCCAATTTTTTGCCAAGGTTATCTACCAAAACCACTGAATTTTACTGAGCAAGACTCTCGGAATTTTTTCTTACAAAGATTGCTGCCTTATCAACAAATTTTAGGAATTCATCTAGGACTATTCTTTGTTTTGATTTCCATATGATGGCAGATTAAATATAACATACTGTCTTTATTTACAATTTCCTTAATTGTCATCCATTTTATTAATTTAAATTCTTATTCTACTAATTTATATAAATTATAGTGTAAGTTAATTATAGGCACACTTATTACATAAACATTCAGAATTTCATTTTGAATTTAATATAAACTTCGCTTAAGAAGTCACTCCTCTCAGTAAGTCATATTTAAGTTGCCCCCGAGAGTGATGTACTAACGAGGTTTGAGTGTAATAGAAAAGTTGCAACTAACCTCCTTTTGTAAATTTTCCAGTACAGTAGCTTTTACTTCAGGAATTCTAAAATAAATACAATATAAACATTTTAACATGTATCTTATGTATTTATAAAATTTAAAAAATAATAAATGAAAATTTAATAAATAATACAATCCAATGAAGCAGAAAACAGCAAGCTAAATGTGACACATTTGTAAATCGGTCTGTTTCCTTAATCTTCAATATAGACTGTAATTAATACTTTATGCATAAAATACTTGAATTTTGCATTATGTTGCAAGTAAATCAATATTAACTAGATTGTGATTTATTATCTACTAGCTGAGTACCTGTTCTCCGCACAGTAGGAAAGGAATATTTTTCTAAAATATGACCATAACAAAATCCAAAAAAAAAAAAAGTTCAGGTGGTCCCTTTTGTTGAAACAATTGTGGGAAATATTAATGCAAAGTAGGATGTAGTTTAGTTAGTTGTAAGACGACCGTTGAAAAATGAATAGCACACTTTTAATTTCACTAAATATTTATTAATGTGGTATAATGTGCTTTTATCCATATTAACCTAACAAATGTACTAATACTACCTATTATTTATACTATTTATTATCGAACGGTGTGGTAGGAGTTCCTGGACAAATAAACAAACTTTCACATTTATATAATAGCTAAATCGCCAAAAGTCTTCCAAACTTGGCAACATTTTGCACGATTTTTGGGAATACATACGACGTCGAGCCAATAGCAAATACTATTTGTATTATGTTAAATTAATATTTTCCAACTTGAGGCGACATCCGAATTTCCCACAATTTTAAAAAATGCAAGTTTTCTTTCAATATTACAGTGGCTGAAAAATCATAGTATTCAAAAATTGCCAAGGGTAGCTCGGGCATTAAACAAAATACTTTGGGTTTCCATAATAGTAAATTTTTACATCAAAGCCTTTTAACTAAGGCTCAGAACAGACTCTATTTACCGTCATTAGAAACCAGTTTATTGAACAATTCTAGTTTTATTATTGGTTTAACTATTGGAATTGTCACTAAAGCTGGTTTATAATGATGGTCGATAGAGGTCTGAATCCCAGCCCTAATTAGATTTCTAACTCATGAAGTCAAAATGACATCATTTTCAGTTGCGATATCTAACATGAATTAGTGAATGAAGAAGAAAAAAAAAACATGCTTTTTTACTTTTCTATGTCATCTGATAAGTTGGAAGTTTATTATTTCGCTCGTGGTGTAATTTTTGTAAAAGCTTGTTAACCTAATTAGAATTTCTAATGCACTTTTACACTCGTTACATCAAAATGATGTCAATCTCACTTGAATTATTGAAGGTAATAAATAAATAAATCTAACTGTGTCAACCAAGCTCACTAATGTGCTCAATCGGACATTTGAGTAGCTTTCTACCCTGAAAATTGCAAAAAATCGTTAAAAATTAGGGAACAGGTGGATTTCCAGAATTTTAAAGTTGACTACAGACTATTCTATGTCATTTTACATATTTGTGCAAATTTTCAAGCTGATTGGTCGGAAAAGGAAATGGGGATTCCTCACCAAATTTAGGTTAATATCACCAAGGCCAATTTTGGAGACTCATTTTCAATAACAAATTTGGCTATATATTACCGAAATTACTAACTAGCAAAGATTTTGGTCATGGCCTCTGTTTTAGTTTCTATTTCAAATATATATGGGCATCGTGAGATAATATATGGAAAAAACAAATATTTTGGAACAAGAAAAAGGTTCTAGATACAGGGATAAAATTTGCATAATATGTACACAATCATATGAGTTCACAAAAATGTGACATGAGCTTTGAATCACTGATTTCAATCAAATTTTGGAAAAATAAAATCCACAAAAACCAAAGCAAATCTGGTGATTTATACCTTGAAAATGCTGCATCAATGAAGAGATGCATGAAGTTGATGTGTAAAGATATAACTTCATAACTTGAAGTATAATTATGCTTTACCGAATACTTATTAGGAATGGGTGATTACCAAGGTGGTGATTTTAACAGGTTCCACTGTAATTACGTGAATTTATGAACCTGCAATATTGCATACCAATGCTCATAAATTAAAGCTTTTCATTGATAAATAAAGTTTTTGGTACAGTCATGTATAATTTGTATCAAAATTATAGAAAAAAAGTTTATAAAATAGTAAAGAAATACACATACAATTTCTTATTGTAGAAAGCATCAAGATTAATTTTGGGTGTCACATTTGGATACTCTTCAATCCACGATATTTCTAATAAAAATGATTTTGGATCATCATCAGTTCCAATCTAGATTTTAAAAAGAGAAAAAATATATAAAATTTATTAGAAAATACTACATAAAATATATACAGTATTTAGCAAAATTTGAGTTTAGAATACATATCAAGCATATTAAAATAATTTTAAAATTTACCTTATACTGGAAGCAAGTTGGAGAAATCTGCTTGAAATTTGGGTCGCCATCATAAATTGATGCAAGAACTTCAACTTCTTCCTAAAAGACAAAACTAATAAGGAAAACCTTTTATAAAATAAACTAGATAAAGAAATTTTGAAAGAAAAGTATATCCACTTACAAAAGTCTGGTTTTTGTTCAAAATAAAAATTTTACACTGAAGTCTAAAATTTCTAATCCATCCACGGCTCCCTACATGATCAGATTTACAATTTGAACAGCCTACAACTTAAAATTAATAATGAACTTTGTAAATAACATACAGATATAAAAAAAAACACAGTATGAATATCTTGGGTGGTACAAAGGGCCCATCCTTCTTCAGCTGTAAAAAGTTCCAACATTCACACAGGCAAAGAAATAGAAAAGTTCTCTCACATGATGATATTTTCTCATTTTATTTTTATTATTACTAGTTGTCTGCCAGTGGTCAAAATTCAACCATAAAGCATTAATATTTTTTTAATTTGAATGTGAATAAAGTTCTGTCAAAGAATATGTCTCACCATGCCATATACACTGGAACCTAATAAAGTGATCACCTTAGCTAAAAGACTATAAGTCAGTCACTAAAGACTGCAGTCTTTAGTGACCACTTTAGTTCAATTTCACTTTACAACCACCACACTTTTCTGTGAAGACGGTGTTTTTGTAAAAACTCTATCATATTTTGTTAAATGCAAAGGCAGCTCCAGCGAGAGGGTCATAGGGTCATCTCCCTCTACCGACCTTGGATTTCACACATTTAGTTTGCATTTTGAACAATTTAAGCTAATTCAAAAAGTCTAGTGACTCCCTCCGAAAATTGAGCCTGGACCTGTCCTCAGCTAAAGGCCCATTATGTTTGGGGGTATAAAATCTTAAAAAGTCGAATGATTCAATTCTACTTCCTGAGGCATACCACTGACCATGTATAAAACCTTGCTGCCTCAATAAATTTGCCCTTTTTTCGAATGATTGTCCTTGAGATTTATTTACTATCTCAAATGCAGGTATATTTCGAAATTGAGATTTTTGAGAGGATATGGTAAAATAGTACCAGAATATTTTATAACTGGAATTAAAATTCTTTTATTGCCTGCGGTTCCAGTTCAAACTTCGCAATCAAATGCATTACGATGTATAAACTTGATGCGCATTCCTGTTGCATTGACTAATGCTTCCTTTGTATTTAAGTTTCTTATTAGTATAACGATGCAATTTACTAACTTATGTGGTGGAAAACTATGGTAATTCTCTGTTAGCCAGGTGCAAATCCCGCCAACAGTTTTTTCTAGGAAACATTTAAAGACTACTTCTGAAACACTGTCTTTCCCTGCCAAAAAAGACGGAAATTTTAATCCGTATACAAAATAGTATTTAGATACAGAATTCAATAGTGTTGACTCTAGATTAATTTGGCAGGGCGCAGCGCCCGGCGGCCTTTTTGTTATCTTTTTAGCGCCCGGCGGCCCTTTTGTCGTCTTTTTAGCACCGGGCGGCCCTATTTCTCTTCTTTATGCACCCTCCTGCTTTTACATTTTTATTATTATTAGTAAACAACCAGCACTTTTTATTTCCTACATACCATTTGCGGCCCATCACGATAATACGTTAATTAAAACGGTTTTACGATTGAGTACAATAATCCCATCATAAAAATAGGTTCGATTGAAAACGGCCCTTTCACAAAAACCGTCTATGAAATCCGATCTTTCCCACAAATGTAATTTATTAAAATGCTTTTTTCAAATATTCTACTCTTTCAGATCGAAATACTGCTACTGCCCTTTACTTTGTTTTCATTTGCGCGAACCGAACAGCCGAGTAACCCGAAAAGGCCCCTCTTGTATGTTTTGTTTTTGCTGACTCAAGCGAGAAGAAGCCCCCTTCTTCATTTCACTTAGGAGTTGGGGGAAGAAAATACGGTTGGGAAATTCAAAATTTTCTCAAGTTATCTAAAAATTTCTGATTCCATCTGTCAATCCTCAAATATCAATGGCTACATTTGATAAATATGTTGTTGCGAATTATCAAACAATCATTATACTAGAGTTCGTCGCCAGCTGTATATAATTATTGCTCTTCTCGATGTCTTTAATAGTTTTGCAACACTAGCAAGTCCCCCCCTAAACGATTTGCTCTTTTTAATCGGTTTTCTTAGTACATATTATTCGTAATGTATAACAGTTATTTACTAATCATATATAATTACAGATGATACAGAAAGAATGCCTTAGCAAAACGACGTTTTGCAATTCGAAAATTCCGCGGGATTTGCTTGTTTGTTATGGCATGCCTAGACAAGGGATATCTTCTAAGGGGGGTGCCTTGGTTGGGTGACTTTTTAAGGAGTTATAATGTGTATTGAAGCGTACATCTGGATGAAACCGACCAAAACTCCAGACCGACAGTCGCGCGGGCGGGGCCCGCCGAACGTGGGAACTTCCAACACTTCAGCCGTGTACCATGTTCAGTGGCTTTATCTACTCAAATCCATCTGAAAATCGAGGGATTTGCGATGTTTTGCGAATACAGCAATTGAAACACATTATGATTTTGCCAAAATCAGAGCATAATAATGATCTTTTGTTTTAGCAATGTAGCGCTAGGGTTATTGGCGCCCGGTGCGGTCCTTCAGTTTGCCGCCCCATTCTTTCTAAGTTTCAGCATTCTGCCCCCATTTCGGTCCTTTAGTTTTCCACTTTATTATTTCTAAGTATCCTGCCGGCCACCATGTTTGTTATTTTGCCGCCGGGGCGGATCCCCCCCTCTTATTACGCCACAGTTTTAATTACATAAAATTGGAGTAAATGCAGAATTTAGTAAATCAGACTATTGACAAGATTTGGTATTCTAAATATTCATATTATACACCTTCTGATTTTAAAATACTCAACATTTTAATGAATGAAGAAAGGGGGAAAAAAAAATAATAATAAAGGCAAAAGAAAGCTAGTTCTGGGAAAGGATGTCTTCAGAAAACAAATTGTGTCATAAGTTAACAGCTAGGTTATTCATAAAACAAACTGTCATCAATTTAAGCTTATTTTCAGTTGAAAAAAAAAAAAAAAAAAGAATTCTGGAAGGTTTATTAATAGATAATTTGTTTAAATACTTTTGGCACCAGGATGTTGATTATTTTAATTATATTAAGCTGATTAAAAACATTTGATAGTTAAAATAAATATTGATTATTACTTTTTATATTTTAAAAAGATTAAAGCAAGGTTTAAGAAAGAAAACTTAAGTGTTTTTTAAGAGACCTTTTTAAGTATGTTACAAGAAATTAAAAATAAAGCTTTATGAAAAATAAATTATTGAAAATATTTTAAACTTTATTTCATACATACCTTTGGACAATTCTGTGAGTTTAAAAAAATATTAATTTTATACCTGCTAAAAAACTTACATGTAGTAATTATTTTTATTTATTTTAAAGAAATAGTCCTTTTTAAAAAACTTATATTCACTTTTCATGAATGAGCAAGCATTAAATTAGAAGTGAAAGAGCAATAACAAATATATTTCAGTGATTTGATTTGATATGGTGTTGTACATCGACCTTGATGTATACAAAATTTGCATGACTATGTCATTTTTTCCAGCAATCTTCTGTGTTCTGAATTAAATTTCCCCAATTTCTGTAGTTATCAATTGATGGATGAGTTAAATTGTTTGATGCAATTTTAATAATGCCTAATAGTAATAAGGGTAACTTTGAAAATCTTTACTTGGTACTCATTCAATAATTATTGTAAACAAAAGAATTTAAATAAAATTCTGATTTATATAATTAAATTTTATACATCCTGCATGGTAAAATCATACAAGCCGGTGCGCACCCCATGTAAACATGGCGACAGTCGCTGACTTGGCGGCGCCAACTCCAGCGACTTAGCACATTTTCCACGATCAGCACATTAAAATTGCACATATATTCCACTAAAAATGAGCAACCAGTGGACCGTTTTTAACTAAAAAAACCTCAGTGGATTCAGCAACCTAGCTGTGCAGCTATCTAAACTAGGCAACCAGTGGTCCGTTTTTAACTAAAAAAACCTCAGTGGATTCAGCAACCTAGTTGTACAGCTATGTAAACTATGCAACCAGTGGACCGTCTTTAACTAAAAAAACCTCAGTGGATTCAGCAACCTAGTTGTACAGCTATGTAAACTACGCAACCAGTGGACCGTTTTTAACTAAAAAAACAACAGTGAATTAAGCAACCTAGTTGTACAGCTAATGTAAACTGGGCAAACACTGGCCCGTTTTCAACTCAAAAAAACATCGGTGGATTAAACAACCTAGTTGTACACCTCTTATAAAGTCAGTATGATTAGAATAGCACGTAAATAGCACTTACGAAAACATAAAACACATCGAATATCAATTTAAAATTCACATTAAAAACCTTAAACATTGCAAAGATTCGTTAAAAAAGAGCACTTACCTTTATTTTTTTTTAAATAACCGCTCAGAAATGTCCCCAACACCCACCGGCTTATAACGTAACACCAGCATGCTTTCTTTTATTTAGCTCTATATTCACACCATATTTCTATCAAACACACACAAAAGAACGCTCCTTTTCCTTTCAAAACATAAAAAAACTCCATATTCCACACATAAATACTGACGACGAAATTCCCCGATACGCTTACTAACCTACGATAGAGTCCGTAAAACAGAATCAAAACCACAAGGAAAATTAAACATTAACTTAATCCACTCTATCACCAGCCACAAACAAACAACTATCGTCATTCAATTAGCACTGAATGAAAATCCCATACTTCAAAACACCCCGTGTTTCTCTTTGGTTACTAGTCTAAACAATCACCGGCAGGGTACTTCACTCCAGCTGAGCATCGCCCATGACGGCGCCAGAGCCAACGCCAAATCAATTTGTAAACAAAACATCAAAATGTAAACAGCACTGTATACGGAATATAGTCCCCTGCATTGCAGAAATTTTATTATTTTTATTACATGCTAAATGCATCTACCCTAATCCACTTACACTGACAGTCCTTTTCTGTTTAAAAGTTTGTACCAATATAGGTGAAATGTCATATATGAATGAGATCCAGTAATTGTGGTCCAGTAGTGATAGTGTGATAAAATGGAGGAACAAAAATTAACAGTCCCTCTGCCTTCCCCTACTGCCTAACAAATCATGTCTGGCTAAAAATTTCTGAAATCTTCTTCAATAAATGTACTATTCTTATAAATAATAATATGTCACATAATTATGAGAAATCATGTATGTCACATAATTTTGAGAAAAAAAAATTAAGAAGAAAATTCAACATTACTTATATTAAAACTTTATGCTAGAAGTTTTTTTTTAAATCAAGACTTCTAGTTATGTAGATTTAATTCACATATTTATGTCATGTTTAGACCAAATATTATCAACAAATTATTTTTCCTATTTCGCTTAC
Organism: Cheiracanthium punctorium; assembly: GCA_038373885.1. Lineage (NCBI taxonomy): Eukaryota > Metazoa > Arthropoda > Arachnida > Araneae > Cheiracanthiidae > Cheiracanthium > Cheiracanthium punctorium. The sequence continues at coordinate 161,262 of JAWZYV010013293.1, forward strand.
ACTTACTTCTACTGGATATTTTCTCCAAAAGAAGGGGGGGGGGGGGAACTAAGACAAATTGGAAAAAATCTTTTTGTGCATTGTAAGTCAGAACACATATTACAACTCTACATGTTAAAGTTTTGGGGATCAGATCGTTTCAAACCAGTTTCTATATGTTATGTACCTGTACATTCTCGTGGAACCCCAAAGTGCCTTTTTTGAGAACAGAGTGCCCCTTTTGAAAATTTCCCCCCCCCCCAGGCGGCCCTTTTTTTCTAGAGTCAACACTATTCAATATATACAAAAATACCAATATACTAAAAAGAAATTTTTATGCTTATTGGTTACATAATGGGGAATTTCTGAAAACGTGTGGAATTGAATAAAAATACAAAATTTAATTAAACTTCCAAAATATGGAAAGGGATAAACAACTATGCACTGGAAATCGATTTAGGTTTGTAAGAATTTGCCGCAGATCACAATTATTTGGCAATTTTTCACTCGCTCAAAACCAAACCACTCACAGTCAAAGAATTTAAAAACTCTACTGGATAGTTATTGATTTCATTGTCATCATAGCAAATTATTTTATCGTAGCTACGGTGATATGTTCTCTATTCATCAGATATTTGATTAAGCCAACATTAATTAAAGTTCAATCATCATTTTTGGGTTCTATTATAACTGACTTCAATATGTTATCTGAGAGTATGTTTTCAGAAATATTTCCATACACTTCATTAATAATATTATTTTTATTCCGTGTTAATTGCTGAGGTATTTCTTCAATAATATTTTTGGAGAAAATTTGCTTAGCATACTGCCTGGCGGGAGATTATGAGGAAATTGTCGAACTGGTTTGTTTCTGTGTAGCATCTCTTGGATTGCGACTTGCCCTTCTCAGTTCGTTTTTCCCTTGGAGCAATGAATAGTAAATGGGTCATTCCATGTCAAATCAACACACTGATTCAGACTCGATGTCTCAGATTTTCATAATTTTTGGTATTCGGTAATATATCATTGACATATGAAAAAATTCCAAATTTCAGTTATGTAGCACAATTATTTTTGAAGTTATTAATTTTTAAAGATTTAAATTTTTATGATAAAAATTCATATTTTGGCACCTTTAGATGCCTATAGGCTGGCAACCAGTGATGGTATAAAGCTGAAAGTGGTCTCAATCTAAAGCTGTTGAATGGGGCTTTAATATGATATGCCACAAGATAGGGGTTACAATTTTAAAATTTAAATTTCTCAAAAAGTGACGATTTTAAAATTTTCAAAAAATTATCAAAAATAGTTTGTGATGTCTAAATACACATAGCAAAATTCTATTATGGGATCTTAATGGGATCAGGAGATACAGGGCTAATAGAAATACACATTTGTAAAAAAAAAAAAAAAAAAAAAAAAAGAGGAAGTGCATTGAAAGTGCATTTTTTTGTCCAGTGGACAAGGCTTCAAATAATTTTGCTATTATATGTAAAGCTTTCTATTTTGAAGTTATCAGGGAAGAAATAGACAATAATGGGGTCTATACAAAATATAAAAATAACAAATCTGTACTACTTAAAAAATTCTCTGCTTTTTCGAAAAAATTAAAACTAAATATAAATAAACATAATAGATTTGCAAATTTTTTTGCTACTCCGAAATTTCACAAAAACCCCATAGCATTCAGATTCATTTGTAACACAAGAAATACAGTGAGTACTACAGTTAACATCATTTTTCAGAATACATTGAGTAAAATCTATAATTTTCTGGAGAGCAAATTTATTCATACGCAATTTTTTTTGGTCTATTAAAAACAGTTTCTCACTAACACAGCAATTAAATAATATGGTTATGACTAGTCTGCAAGTTTATGATTTTGAAAATTTATTTACAAATATCCCAATAGATGACCTTTATAAAACGCTTTTGAATACTTTTGATGATTTTGAAATAGAAACTGCACTTAACATAAATAGAGAGTTTTTTGTCACTATTTCCAATTTCTGTTTAAATAATAATTACATCAACTTTAATTCCAAAATACACAGACAAACTAAAGGTATCGGCATGGGTGCTAGTTATTCCAGTACTGCAGCTAACCTGTATCTCTTCTATTATGAATATGTTTTTACATCCTCTAATACAATAAATTTTTCAGTATTTCGATACATAGACGACATTCTTGTTGTCAATGGCGATTTTAATAAAATTAAAGATAGGATCTATCCCTCTTGTTTAAAGCTTAATCAAGCAAATGACAGCCATTATTCCGCAGTTTTTTTAGACTTGAAATTGAACATCCTTAATAACTTTTTATATATAGATATATATGATAAAAAAAGAAGTTTTCATTTTGATACAGTTGCTTTGCCACACTGGACCTCAAATCTACACAGAAAAATCTTCGTTAATATTTTAATTGGACAAATGTTAAGATTTTTTCGAATATGCAACAATAGCTATATTTTGGATTCACAAATTTATCTACTTTCTGCAAAATTGTTTTACAATAACGCATTTCCCTTAAATTTTATTAATTATTACACTAGACACCTTAAAAATAACTTAAACCCCTGGAAATAGTCCAAAAGTTACAGGTGGGGCTTGCCTATATATTTTTGCGTCCACAGCAGTTTGCGAATGATATCTGCACGCTAAAGCCTAGTTTTCGGACGCGCACAGATGGATGTGGCAACGAGACTGTTGGACGCTGACTGGAATGGAATATGGCCAAGATTGCTGGATACACGGATTAAGTTTGTTCAATTTTCTTGAGAGTTACGGCTGGAGGTTGAGTGCAGCCACTTTTTAAGTATGTTTTTTCATTTTCTATTCTATTTTAACAATGTTTGAAAATTTTTTTGCAGGTCAGGGAGAACTGGTGCCCGTTGATTAAACTAAAATTATATTAAATAGGCAATATTTCAAGATATTTAAGCTTCAATAATTCAGTTAATACAATAGTCTATAATTCTGTTAATACAATAGTTCACAATCTCCTGACACCAGTCCAGAAACCTGTAACTAACAAGCACACCAGTCTCCCTCTGATGAATTAGCTGGTTATAGTATTTTTATGTTTCTTGTCTTGTTTTTGTATGTTTTTTTGACAAAGACTGGGGGGTTTTTGGGTTTTATAATACAATGTCACTATAAACGCGAGAAGTTATATTAGAGCTGCAGTTGCTGCGCTCATAATTTTCGTGATAATTTTTACTTCTTTATATAAATATATATATATATATTAGATATACTTATTTTTGGCTGAATTCTAGCAACTTAACAAGCTTTGGCACTAAAGTTACATCATTAGCCAAATAGCTCTGAAAAATGTTTAAAATACCAATTAGCTAGGAATAGCCCCAACATCTCAAACTAACTTTAATAGCTCTGATGCATGTGAAAGTAAAATGAGCAAACTAATTTTAAATATGTGCACTAGGGTGGAGTGAAACAAGGCCCTTTTTTTTTTTTTTTTTTAACTATTTATCAAAGCCTATATTTACAATAGCTGCCTATTGGGTAGATAAACATTTTTGTAAAATTTTGTCTTGTTTAAACATCATCTTCAGGTGGTGCAAGAGTCTTCAATTTCGAAGAAAAGTTTTTTAATGAGATAGATATACAAAATAGAGAATTAAAAAAAAACGGGTGTTTAGATCAAATAAAAAATAATATGCTTTGTTAAAGAACACATACATATAAAATATAATACAGGTGAGGTTCACTTTTTTGCCTTCCCCTTCCCGTACATAATTATATATTTTTCTTTTTTCTCGGTTGAAAAGGCTAGATTCTTTGTATCACCCAAAACCTGTTCCATACTATATATACTACAGTCGAATCCCTTTATAATGGATCTGGTATATAACGAACGGAAATGTTAGTCCTGCCATTTTATTATAGTATTTTTTAATGGTTCTCAGATATAGTGAACCGCTGGATATGATATAGCAAATAAAACTTTTGGTCCCTTGAAGTTCGCTATAACAGGTTTTGACTGTATATATATAACATGCTAAATCAAAAGCCCTCTAAAATCCCAAGCTGCTAAATTGCGTAGTTGAAAACAAAGGAAATTCGCTTTCAAAAACTGTAACTATGACACGGCCTTTTGCAATTCCTTTGTAATTTTGTTGACGGTCCAAGCGCCCAGTCAATCTGGCGTCTTAAAAGGCACAACAGTCCTTGAAAAACCGCTGCCAACAGATTTCATTTATCCCGAAAATTGACGCTAAAACCAGGAAGACCTTAAGTTGCATCGGCACCGAATATATTTATAACACTGAAATAAAAATTTGAAATAGATCAGCTAATGATCTTCAGTCATATGGTAATTCCAAAGAATTTACCTCTTGTAGTTCTTTAGAATCCATAGCTAATAAGTTGAATAATGTCTACAGAAAATTTAATTTTAAAAGTGCATAAATTAAGACATATTTCTTCCTTGAACAACCAATGCGTTTCGCTAAAAATGCATGCTATAGTTAAAAATATCAAATTCAATAATTTGTATTTCCTAAACCAACCCCCTACAGCACTTGAATATTTTTATTCCATCAAATAAGAAATTAATTAATCTCGATTTATTATTCAATTCATTGAAAAGTATGTAGAAATCAGGAAGACAGACATCATGTTGTTGTTGTTGTTGTTGTTGTTGGAACACACATATTCGGATTTGTGTGCTTGCTCACGAGGAACCGCTTATAAATCCACGTCAAAGAAAGGACAAACACAAGGGGGGGGTCAAATGCCTTGGGGGAGGACTTTTCTGGGTATCTAGCGCGTATTCACGTTACATCTGGAGAAAACCGCCCAAAACTCCAGACCGCTAGACCGACGGCCCCGCGAGAGGACAGAACCCTGTTCCTCCACTTGAGCCATCTCCCAATGTCAGTGGGTTTAACCACTGTGCTACACATTGGTGACAGACATCATTTCTTCGCATAAAACAACCACAACACCAAACAGTACATTTACATTGCCAATTTATTGTTATGAAAAATAGCTCTAGGGCACGTTCAGACTGCCACTTTTGAGTAACTCGAGTTACTCGGGAAAAACCCAAGCCGTTCAGGATGCCCGAATCCAGGATGCGAATTTTGAAAAAAGGGGTCATACAGCGGACCGCAGTGCATGCTGGGTAATCTTGGCGACAGAAGGAACAACGGCAAAGCTTATTTGCACCCTTTCTGGCAACCCTATACGCCTCGTGATTGGCTTATTCGGAATTGTCTCATTTGCTTGGTCTGCCAGAAGATAAAATGAATCGCAGGAAGTTCTTATCAAGACCTCCTATATAGAGCATTTCGACGTGACGTATCTCTGACGTCAGCTGAGTGACAGCTTCGCGCATCGTTCTGCGCATGCTATTTCTTTACCTAAATGTATAATTTAGCAATCTCAGTAATCCGTATAAACTACGTGTAATCTGAGGAGGTTCATTGGGTTTTTGGATTACGAACGCCGCCCCACTGTGAAGAATGTAAACAAACTGCAGAATTGCAAGCAACAGGCGTTTCAGTTTAGACAGCAATCCACGACTGTGCACGAAAGAATGTAAATTATTTATTTAGAAATATGGTAGAAATTTTAAAGCTGTCCTCAAATAATTAAACTCTAATTGCAAAATTAGATATTGTTTCTAGTTTAGGATTGTGATATTTTTTCATGATTTTTAACTATATGGATAATTTGTCTCCAATGTAGTTTGAAGCTATGACTAGACAGGTTTATCCTTAGATTGACATGAATTTTAGTGCATGCTTTCTATGGATAGCACTTTCTGGTGTGGATTCTGTTATTAAATGTGCATATAAAATGCATAAGAATAAATCAAT
>JAWZYV010013294.1:0-120721 GCA_038373885.1 Cheiracanthium punctorium
TGTCAGAGATGTCGGATTCAGAAGGATCCAAGTTTAATATTGCGTCATCAATGGGTCGTTGTGGAAGGATGCGTTTTAGTCTAGCTTTATTGTATTTTGACCTGTAAGCTGCACTTTTTTTAATTGATGGTTTATTCTGGGTGGTGGTGTTGCTTTGGGCCATTTTCTTGGGTGTGGTCTTTTTAGGAGAAATGAAAGAAGTTTTTTGAGTAGAGTTTGACTTTTTTGCATTTTGATTAGAAGTAGATGGAGAGACAGGTATGGATTTCGGTGGATCGGTTTGGATAGCAATTGATTGAACAGTTTTTACTGCTGTAGCATAGGATTGACCAGGTTTAGGAGTGCGGGAGGCTATTATTTTTCTCGCTTCCGGGTAGGCAGTCCTTGTGTGGCACGCAAGGACTGTATTTCTTTTTCATAGGTCCATTTTGGACAGGAACGGGAATAAGACGGATGATCTTGTTTGCAGTTAATACATTTGGGTGGCGCAGACCATGTATCACTGTCGTGGCCAGATGTACCACAACGGGCACATACTGGGGATCCACGACAGGAGGTTTTGGTGTGACCGAACTTTTGGCATTGAAAACAACGAGTTGGATTGGGTACGTATGGTCTAACAGGACATGAAAGGTAGCCAGCTTTAATGTGCGACGGAAGTTTGAGAGTTTGGAATGTTAAAATGATATGTTTTGTTTCTAGAATTTGGTTATATGCGTTTTATGGTGATTCTGCGAACTGCACAGACATTTTGAGATTTTAGATTATCAAGAATTTCATCCTCAGAACAGTTTAACAGGTCAGGTTCGGATATGACGCCTCTTGATGAGTTGAGTGTGTTATGGGGTGACACAGTAACAGATTTTTGACCAATAGTTTTTAATTTCATGATGTTGGTTGCCTGTTTGTTATTAGTTACTTCTATTAAGATGTCTCCTGATGGTATTTTTTTAATTTTAGAAACTTCTCCAACATTAGCAATTATTGACTTGTGAATTAGAAATGGGGATGTTTGACTAAAGTTTCCTTCCTGACATTTGATAACAAAAAATTTTGCATTAATACCTCCCTGAGTAAGAGAGTTCGGAGCGTTGACGTTTGACAAAGAAAATGTCGTATCCATATTGGGGATTGGGAGTTTCGGACCCGACCGCACCACCCACCACGGAGCCCAACAAGGGGATGCAGAAGCGTGCACCAGTGCTAGCCGGGTCTATACGCGCACAGTACATCCCTTAGGCAGCGTCCACCCTTAACGACGTGCCCAGTAGATGTCCGTTTGCTTAATTCCTAGCAGTTGACCGAAATCAGTACCACCAGCCGGTTGATGCACAGGGGAACGCTGTGCACCTCCCGTTTACCCGAAGCCGAGGCCAAAGCAATGTATTGGAGAAAGTACCCCTCAATTACCAGGATCTCCATTTCCGGGGACACGGGTCTCCACGCACGGCAAACACGTGGGCAGTTTAATCGCCAATAGAAGCTGACGGCACAGAGCGACCGCAGCTTCTAAAGGGGGGCCCTCACCTCCAAGGAGGAAACTACACTGAGGGAGAAAGCGAAGGAGAAAGCAAAGTAGAGAGGAGGGTAAACAAAAGAGGAGTGAAGGATCGCTGGGGCCCCGGGATTGCGACACCCGTGAAAACCTAAAGAAGGTCTTCCCCCTGAGGGGTCCCGCCGGGGAAAGTCTGGCGCCATCACTTGTCAATTGGATGTAGGAGGGTGCTTTTTACAAGAGCTTCTGCTGTCTCCTGCAGGCCCCCGCATGTTCCTATCCACACAAAGGGCTCCAATCGCATTCCTAGATGTCTCGCTACATGCTCTCATAGCTGCATGGGCTAATATGTTAACGGTTGGGTTGTTACGACGTTTCGTACCTTTTCATTTGATCACCCCTTGTATATGACATAGAAGCAGTCTGACAGAAGGCCGCGTTCTTCCAAGTACATTTCTTAATGCCTTATCATCATCTGTCATTATGACAGCACCTTGAATGTCTGAAGTAATTTGATTCCAAATTTCTGCAACAGCAGAAAATATGGAGAAATACACCAGCTCTATTTGAGACTGGTGCAAACAGAAATTGCACCTGCTTTTGTTTCAGCAGATAAAATAATTACGTATGAAGAAATCTCGTACATCAAAGAGCTGGAATCAACAAACAAATACGATGGTTCTTTTATTTCTTTCAGCAATCTCAGCATGAGAGGACTTACAAAAATTATTTTAAATGGCTCTCTTCTAATAGTTATGTGGGTAGAGCGTGCGGCATGAGCTGGGTTTGAACCCAGGGACTTATGGGTGGTAGAATGAGGTGCAATCCGGCTCGGCCAAAAAGTATCCCAATATACAGGCCTTCAATGGCCGGGTGTTGTGCGTGCGGAGGTGATCTCGGGACGCCACACTACTCCCCCCTCCCCCAGAGGCTGATGAACGATGTTCCAAGCGTTATAGAATGCTGCCACCATCTGTCGCTATTAGCGAGAAGGAGAATATGTGTTAGTAGTCTGGGTCATCAATGTGGGTAGAGTGTGCAGCGAGAGCTAGGTTTGAAACAGGTACTTACGGGTAGTAGAATGAGGCACAATCTGGCTCGGCCTATATAAAAAATAAAAATGGATTATATAAAAAATAAAATTATATATTTTTTTTGATTACTGAATCATTTATTTATATAATAAATTTAGATGCTTAATCAGGTCAATTTTATTTTTTACTGGTTTAACTTTCAGCATAGGATTAAATGTTTTGAATTTTCACATCTCCCCAGAATTTTTTAAATCAACATGTTTAAATTGGTTTGGGAATCTTTTGGGTGTGTTTGGGCATTGATCCATAAATAAAATTACTTTTCATTTCTCTTTTTCCATTTTACTGTCAAATTTGTGCAAAAAAGCCAGAAAAATCCCTGAAGTCATCCATGCCGTTTTGTTACTAGCATAATCACACGGAAGTTTTTTTAAATTTTTGAAGCATCGGGGATTCTTTGATTTCCCAATGACTAGTGGAGGCAGTTTATCCGAACCATCGGCATTGCAGCACAGCAAAACAGTTAACCTTTCTACACTTTTTTTCTCACCATGGAATGGCTCTCCTTTAAACGCCAAAGTACTTGATAGAAAAGTCCAGTTTTGTCGCAATTGTAAATGTTTTTCGGTTCGTATTCTTTTACTAAATCAGACAAGTCTTTTGGCCATTGTTCAACAGATTCATTATTGACACTTCCACTTTCACCAGAAAGGACACGAGTTGACAATCCATGTGCAATCTTGAATTTTTCAACCCATCCATGTGATGCAGAAAAGTTTTCCATGTCATAACTGTTCAATAATTCCAAGGCGTACAGGAATGTTGGATGCACGAGTTTCTTTAACCCATATTGGACCACCCAAAAATTCAATCATAGGAAAAATATAAATTTTTAAAATCGTGATCAACGTGAGGTACTTACACACATAAAACATAAATTTTAAAAGTTTGTAATATTTTTTTTAATTGACACTGTTCTATAAATAGGACAACGGTCCAATGTACTACCAAAAGTTACAAAAGCTGACTTACCTTGTGAAAAGCATTTTTCTGAATGGAAATGCAAAAAATATTTCCTATATAATCCAATGTTGCACATTTTGTAAATTATAAAAAGTTTTTTTTTTTTCCCTTGCGATATTTTAAATGAAAATGGCTTTGTTAACCAACTAGGTATTTCATAAATTCATACTCACAGTTAGAAGGCAAAGTTCTTCGCTATGCTCTTTGTGTAATGTTGTTTCTGGCAATTGTTTCACCTAGGTAACTTATGGTAAGAATTCTTCACCTTGCAGCTTGCTTTAAACTGAGAAATGTTAATCACGTGCATAGTTAGAGGAAAATAATTTAAAAAAATTCTAGGCAGCAATGAGAATTGCTCCAAAGAAATTCAGAAAGAGTCTAGTACCACAATTTTCCTTGAATAGAAATAGTTATTTTCTATATTACTTTTGAATACGGCTTCTTTCACATGACACTGTAATTTACTGTCTATTTTCGTAATTTTGAAAGTTGTTAGTAATGAAAGCACATGGTTATCGTTCTAGTGAACAGATGCTATTTTTCTGGCTTTGTCAAGCTGTAAATCAGATATTCCTCTCCAAGTTTTAGCTAATCATTTCAAAGACATTTTACCATTTGATTTGGTTTGCAGTTTCAATGGCACTAAATTCTTCATAGCTGCAAACGAACCATGTGTGGACAGAAGGGGGGGGGGGGGGGAGCTGATACAAAAAATTTGAAGAACTTTTCACCTTTTAATTATTCCGTGTCACCGAGCATGAAAAGATGAAAACGTACATTGTTCCCTGAATTCAAGGAATATGATCTAGAAGTATGAGTGATTTTTAAAAAAAAGGTGTGTATAGGACCATTGTCCTATTTACCGGACAGTTAGAAAACACGTGTCACATGTCTGTAATATTTATTTTTTTCATGATTATTCTTAATGTTTTGAACAACACTGATCCACTAAAAAATTACTTATGTTTGTTCAAGGAAAAAAAAAATTTTTTTTAAATTATGTAATGACTCATAGCTATGAAATTTTTACGGTTAAATTTAAAGGAATTTTTTTTCATTAATTTTTTCCCAAATTTCATTTTTTCTTATTGGTATATTAAATTTTGCCTATTTCCAGTTATTTACATGAAGTTTTATGTCAATTATATTATATTATTTTATCTGTGTTTAATTTAACTGTCCTATAAATAGGACGGTGGTCTAATATGGGTTAAACCAGAGAAATAATACTTTCTGGAATTCTTCGTTCTTTCTGCTTTGAATTCGACTCCTTTTCTTGGCCTTTATTCCACATTCTAGATAAGCTGCATTTATAGCTACTCTCTTTTTCAAAATTCCTCTTAAAGTACATTCTGGAATATGGAAAGGAACAGCTAAGCTGTTTTTGATTTAAAGCATTTTTCTTCAAATTTTTTTATATCCATTTTACAAGAAAGTGACAAGTTAGTACGTTTTGCTGGTTTTTTTGCACTGTACAGTACGTAAACAAATGACCAAAAACCTAAAGCATGTTTCCGCTCAGTGCTTAAAATCCACACCGATTGGCTGCGATTTTGAGTGACGTCAACCTTTTTGTATGTAACCGGTTCTGCCCTCTCGATGTCAAACAGAGGATTAACCCCTCCCTCTATTGCACACCTGTGCAAAAAAGAACGTGTTTATGGAAGAATCCGAACAATGGATAAAGGGCGTGTAAATGTTTTTCAAGAGAGCAAACAGGAAGGGTAAATTTTTGCAATAAGCAAAGAGTAGATAGGCGATTTTACTAAAACTTGAAATTTTTTTTATCGCGCATAAGTAAAAGGTGCATTTTAGGTTTCGCGTATAAATGAATAATAGTTAGCATTGTTTTCCTATATCGCTGGCCAGGCCCGCGGGAAAAACGTGCATAAATGAATACTGCGTATAACAGAGGTCGCATATAAGTGAGAGGTCACAGTATTTATGAAAAATATAGTGTTGTATAGATAAGTTTATTTCATCTACATTTGATTTTATAATCAGGGCTCTTGTGCTAAACGAGTGTAGGGAGATCCTCCGCCCTAGTCATCATGTTTTAAAAGATGTTATTAAGTTTTTAAAAATAAATAAATTGGAAATAGGGGTCATTCTTTAATATTACAACATTACAGATTAGGCTAAAGGAATGTTAAGGAAAAAATGTATTATCAAGGTGGATGGAAAAAGATTGAATTTAGGACGACATCACAGCTTAATACTTTCAAAAGTTTTATTTCTGAAAAAGTTGGATTAAAAAAATAACTTAATTCGCCGTTCTACAAAATATGACCTTGAACAATTTTTTGAATTGCTTCCAATTTTGATGATCTGACAGCTGAAGCATTAAAAAAAAAAAGAAAGAAAACTGATTTTATCGTTTTGTTATAGGTTTTAATACTTTGAATAGTTTTGGCTGGGCTTTGTAAAACCAAAGCTAGTCTGTGAGCAGCACATTGTACTGAAATGATTGAAGGGTTAAATACTTTTAACCGTGCAGCCACACCAGAATGTTTTCCCAACATTACATTGGCTCCATCACACCCTAAACCAATAATCTTAGAAATATCAATGTGCTTTTCTTTTAACATTTCAGTGATTGAATTTGTCAATGCCTCTGCAGTAGCACCTGAAACTGCAACATACTCTGAAAACTTTGTTATGATAGTTCCATTCTTGACAAATCTAACTGACACCAAGATACTTTTCATTGCTTTGGTCGCATGTTTCATCACAAATAGGAGCACATACCTTCGCCTGTTCTAAATCACATAATAATTTATTTTCAATTGCCTGAGCGACAGAAGATTGGAGTTCAGTAACAGAATTGTTATGCTCATATCTGACATTTTTGTTACTGCAGGTAGTGCTCTCACATCCTTGGCTTTTAATAAATTTTTGCAAGTTCCCAAACAAAGAAGTAGGAAGTTCAACAGAAGCAATAAATAATGCTGATTTTAAGCATGTAATTAAAAAAGCATTATTTTGATCTTTAAATTTTGACACTGCAACTTGCATATCCTTTTCACATCTTGCAGCTTTGATTGACTGCAAATGTCACGGCAAGCACTGTGACGTTGCAATGATGAAGTTTTATGAGATGTGCAACGCCCTAAAATAAGAAATAATTTAATTCTTATATATGTATTTATGAAAAATATAGTATTCTATAGATAGTTTTATTACATCTACATTTGATTTTATAATCAGGGCTCTTGTCATATTATGTTTAAAAGATGTTAAGTTTTAAAAAATAAATATATTGGAAATAGGATCACTCTTTAATATCATAGCATTACAGATTAGGCTAAAGGAATGTTAAAGGAAAAAAAATTATTATGAAGGTGAATGGAAAAAGATTGAAAATAGGACAATCACACAGCTTAATACTTTCAAAATTTTTCCTTCTGAAAAAGTTGGATTAAAAAATATAACAAAATTCGACATTCTACAACATATAAAGAAATCTACTGAACTGCAAAATGACACGTTTTCGCAAATCGAAAACTTAAAAAAAAAAAAAATCTCAATTGTCTGGCGTATGCCTAAACGGCCCAAGAAATTGACGCTGCAATAACTGTTGTCGGCAATTTCGAGAAAAATGGCACAAATTAGGGAAACCATGTAAATGGTTGGTTGGTTAGTTGATGTTTAATGGCACAAGGTCCAGAAAGGACATACTGCGCCAAACTATGTGTAAATATAGTAAAATAATGTTTTCAAGTAAAAAGGTGTCGCATAAAACATGCAAAGCTAAAATCCATGAGGTCTAAAACGATAAAAGCAAACTGTAGAAAGGTAAAAAGTAGATAAAAATAAGTCAAGGACCCAGATACCAGTCAGAGAAAAGTGTATACAGTCGACTCGCGTTATAACGACCCTATCTGGGTCGTTATATCAAATGGTCGCTATATCAGATGGATGGATAATACTTATAATAATCTTTCCAAATCTGTTTTTCTTTTAATATAACTTGATAATGATGTCAAATGATTTAATATGCATAAAATACAAATTGTATAAGAAAATATTAGTTAAAATAAGTTTGTTTTAACTTTAAATTAATTAAAAATAACAAATGAGACACAGAATACTTTTTTAATTTGAAAAAAAATGATTTTAGATGATGACTTGAATCAATAATTATAGTGTGTACATAAGAAATTGTGCATATAAAAATATAAATTGGACAAGAAAATAAATGAAAATAAAATTTTAATTTATATCAATGAAAAAGTTATAACATAAGAACAATGAATACGTACATATTTAACATTTTTTGAAGAAATCAGTAATTGAGCTCTGGTGTAATTTTGGACATTGAAAAAGTGCATTCTTTAAACGATTGATATTTTCTGACACTTCATACCCATTATTTTGGTTTTCAAAAAACTCACGAAGTGTTCTGAGTGCTTCCGCAGCCTGTTTTATTGTAGGTGTTTTGGGGGGAATGTAATTGCTGTCCTCATCGGAAGAGCATTGAGCATCTTCATTATCTGCATTCACTAACCCGTTTATTATATCCTCCTCTATTACTTCTTCAGTACATTGTTCACTGTCATCTATCTTGGTATACTCACAAAAATTAATCACATGCGGTAATGATAACTGTTTTGACAGTTCTTGTAGCATACCGTCACACTCACCGTCTACATCTTCACTGCGAGGAAAGTCAATTAGATTTTCTTCAGGATCACTGAATTTTTGAAAACCAGCTCGCTGAAACAGTGCTTGATGGTTTCTTTGGAAACCTCTTGCCACACAGCTTCTGCGGTTCGGACTGCGATAAGTAGGTTGACATCGAATGATGTGTTATTTTCATAGTTGAATAAAATTTGTCGAATAAGTTTTTTTCTGTATTGTTTTTTAAAACTATGGATTACACCTTGATCCATTGGCTGAAGTTCTGAAGTTACATTGGGTGGCAGATATTGAATATTTATAGCTTTTAAATTTTTGATTTCTTTCATGTGTGCAGTGCAATTATCAACGATTAATAAAATTTTTCGGTTCTGCAGATTCATTTTCTTATCTAGTGCTCGAATCCATTCTTCAAATAGCGTGCCAGTCATCCAAGCTTTCTTATTAGATCTATAATTGACGGGTAATGATTTCACTCCCTTGAAACATCGAGGACGATGAGAATTCCCAATAACGAATAATGGTAATTTTTCGTTACCCGACATGTTTGCTCCAAGAAGTACTGTAACCCTTTGTTTTGCACGTTTAACTCCTTTGCACGCTTCATCTTTAAAAACCAGCGATCAGTCAGGCAAAAGTTTGTAGAAAAGCGCAGTTTCATCTGCATTAAAAACATCATCCTCATTGTAATTCTCCAGCAGTTTTTTCATTGTTTATTCCTTAAATAATTTTACTGTGTATTTATTCACAGATGAACTCTCACCACATATTTTTTTTAACTTAATTTCATGCCGGAGTTTAAAGTTTTGAAGCAAACCATCAGATGCTTTGAATGTCTCATTAGGATGAAGCTTTTCGAAGAATAGCATAGCTTTCTCTTTTAAGTCATTTCCATCAAGAGGAATATTTTTTGCACGCATGCTCTTCAGCCAGTCTAAAAGTCCTTTCTCCAGAAGAGGAAATTTCCTTTCTATGATTCTCATTCTATCCGGTGTAGCACTTTCAATGGAATCCCTATTCTTCAATATTGTGAATAGTGTACTTTTAGGTATTCCAATTTTTTTTGCAATTGTAGTTTTCGGAAAACACTTTTTATCGATAGATTCTAAAATCTTTATTTTTGTGTCGATGGACAAAGCACAACGTTTTGCGACTAAGGGTGGCATACTTAACAAGCATGCAAAGAAAAAAGAATCGAGAGCACAAATACGCTTCAAACGATGGAAACCACAAAGACAGGATTGACTCTTTTCATTCACATGTCTTTGGGTCAGTGAGAAGAGAGTATTCCATTTGTAAAAGCGGGGGTGTCTATATTTTTGCATTCTGTATTGTCCTAGGTTGCAGCCTATGTTGGACCCCCAACTGCTGGGCAGAGCTCTCTCAAGAATTTTTTTTTATCTCTACTGATAAGAACGATAGCCTAGGAAGTAAAGAACTACTTTTACATCAAGGTCAACATTTTTTTCCCTCTTCGCCAAACTCTAAGCCCAGAAATCACTGCACGTCCTGTCCAGTTCAGATCGAAATGTGGGTCGCTATATTAAGAGTCTTAGTCCTTTCATAGTCATTATATTGGATGCGAAATAGCATTATTGTAAGAGGAAGTCAATTGGGATTTTTCAAAAGGTCGTTATATCGTGTTGGGTCGTTATAACGCGAGTCGACTGTACTTCACACTGAGTAAAACAGATTGATACGTTGTAGAAATGAAAACAAATTATAGTGCGGGATTTCACCCAATATATCGTCAAGTTTGGGATGAGAACAGTTAAAAAGTAGAAACCATGTAAATGCTGCAAAATATCGTAGTATGTCAAAACTGACTGCTGTTTGAGTATTGTAAGATTTCATCAAAAACTGATTATTAGTTAAATCATGGGATAATTTTTGAAAAATTCGAGATTTATAAATTTTTTCGGGAGTCTCCCGTAAAACTCTGGTTGGTTGGTTGGTTGATTGTTGTTTATTGGCACAAGGTCCAGAAAGGACATGCTGCGCCAGACAAGGAGTTAAAATCGTATCATGATGTATTCAGATGAAAGGTACCACAAAACACACATTAAAAAAACATTGATTCATTTTATATCGGTTTAAGCTATGTTTAAATTTCCCTAAAAGTGTATGCTTTTTCCACAGTCAATCAAATTTTTAAAAAGAATTAATAGAAACTACTAAGAATCTGTAGTAATCGGCATTTCTGAAAATATGATGATCCGTGGAATTTTTTCAAAAAAATTTTTAGGATAGAAAAAACTATAAATATACTGACAAAACAATGGCCAGAAATAACTATAAGATCCGTTTCGGAGGAAAGCTTAAATGTAAAAACAATCTGCCAATGTAAATATTTCATAAAGATTATTTATGGATATATTTTATATATATTAGTATTAATTCTTAACTGTTGCAAAAGCATTCTTCTTATTACATTTCTTACCTCTATATCTAACCAGTCATAACTTCTGCCATTTTTCTTGATATTCATCAGTTTTTTCTTTTTACTTTCTGAAATAATTGCCGCATCGGAAATATGTTGTTCACGGATATCCAATGACTCATCTTCAACTTTTCTCTTCCTTATTAAAAACTTTTCCATCTCATGTGTTTAGTGGCACAGGCATTAAACAATGTATCAAACAATTAGTTGCTTTGCATCTTGGGACTAAGATCAAGGAGATGGATCAAGCTAGAATATTGGCAGACAAAACCGTAATTTGTATTTGAATTACTCCATGTGGAGAGTGCTTACTGAGCTGACTACATTTTTGCTTCGTCACTCCCTATAAGCCAGTAACAAGCAGTATTTTCTGGAAAGGAGGTTTCAGGTGCGTACGGTGCACATATAAGAGGGAGAACATGTGATCGTGACCTTCGGTTCGGTAGACACAACACTTTTGGCAAAACAGTGAAGCCTACTTGTTGCTTTATATGGAGAAGTTACGGTGGCGATAAAAACAAAAATGGGTTAGGAAATTGTGGCGTTTCCAGGAATATTTGATTTCCGGGAAAAGCCACAAGTGTTATTTATTTGAGTGGGATTTAATGTGGTATTGCGGGAATCGCGCAATCCCGTGGTCTAGTGTGAACCTGTACACGACACAACAAAGTTCTAATATCATATTTTTTGCAATATCCATCCTGAACTCCGTTGGGTAAACTCATCGAAGGACTTCTCTTGTAAGCGATCTATCGCTTGTTTCGAGAAGCTTACTTTGAAATTTCTTTGAAATACAGTATCTGAGAAAGCTTCTGTATTAAACTGGCTCTTATAAAAACACGTTATTGATTATTTACTCCTGAAATTTGTGCATAGCACATTGTTCATCGACTTCCAAATAAAATTTGTGATTCGTCCTGTCAACTTGACTGTTTACTAAAACTTTCCATCTACACTGTACTTTCAAAATTCGAACCCTAAAACTAAGCGGAGTTTTCTGCAGCTATAACTTTGAATGTATTTTCAGAACTACTGCAATTAGATATGAATATTTTTAAATTTATCAATATGCTGTCCAACCATAAGCAAGCAGATGTCAACAGACCGAAGAGTTCATACAATAAAATCGTAATATGTACAATTACGAGTAACCATGTCTGTATTTAATAAAAATAATTAAGTTTAGGATCAAGATAAATATTTTCTAGATCATCCATAAGTAAA
Source organism: Cheiracanthium punctorium (assembly GCA_038373885.1). Taxonomy (NCBI): domain Eukaryota; kingdom Metazoa; phylum Arthropoda; class Arachnida; order Araneae; family Cheiracanthiidae; genus Cheiracanthium; species Cheiracanthium punctorium. The sequence continues at coordinate 11,855 of JAWZYV010013294.1, forward strand.
AATGACTCTTTCATGGTCAATTCTTTAATAGTGCCATCCTTATATGAATATGGGCATTCAGTTTGTACAATTCCTTGACCACAACATTCACGAAATAAATCCATCTGCAGAAGCTCCAAGAAATGGATAATGTGAATTTATTTGCAAAGCACTTTCTACAAATTTAGAGTGATTCTGTCCGTGGTGAATAATTAATTTTTCTTTTGCAACATGTTTGTTTGCATTTCTCCATTCAGTTGCATGCGTGGTAAATACAGTTTCAGAAGGGTAGCAAATATTTTTTATTAAACTCAAAGAAGGGTTTGCATTACTTGTATGGCTAACTTCTTTCATATTTAATGCAGTTACCCAGCCGGCTCTGTACATATAAAAGTTCTTGCAGTTGCTCTGGAGTTTCATAATTTTAGCAATTCTCTTTGCTTCTTGTTTAGTAACACTGATTTTCTCCATTATCTCTTTACATCTGTCAATCAAATTTTCCAAGATTTGGTAGCATATTCAAGTGAATGGAGGTTATTCAGTAAAATTACTGTGTCATCTTGTACTAAACGCTTGTTGAAGGGCTCGACAACAGGTAAATGGCTGAAGAAATGCCTGCTTCATGTAAAGTACTCAGAAATTCATGAAAATGTTCTTCACTTGGCTCTGGCACTTTGTACTTGGACTTTTTACTTGTTTTTACTTCAGTGGAACTGCTTTTAGTTTTTTCGCAGCGGAACTAAAGTATATATCTTTAATTTTTTCATCTCCTACATTTTTGGCATGAGGCAATAACCAAGATCTGTGCCAATGTTATCTGTGCTAGACTTCATATTCTTCATTCGTAGTCCAGTCTCAACATAAAATAAAAGTGCTCCGATGTGAGAGCAAGATTCTCCTATTCCTGCCATGCAGTTGACATGAGGCGGTAACCAAGAATTGATGTTATCTGTGCCAGATTTCATATTCTTCATTCGTATGCCAGTCTCAACATAAAATAAAAGTGCTCCGATATGAGAGCAAGATTCTCCTATTCCTGACATGCAGTTACAGTGGCCTGTCACAATTTCCCCTTCACTCTTACAGAGAATCCAGAACTTTAATTCTGGTGCATTCAAACTTTATGAATGGTTTACCTAATCACAAAGATAAAATTAAGCTTTTTGAAGAAAAAAAAAAACTTCATAACACTAGGCACGTTGAGATATATGCCTTTGATTTTCATTGGAAATTGAAATAAAACTGCACAAAAATAGGAACCTGAAAAAAATGCTGGATCGACCCCTGTTTTTGGAATGTTTTCAGGTTTTGCAGATTGCATTTAATTGCAGATACCATGTCACCCAATGTATTCAATTGACCATCAAGATTTATAAAAATATTGACCATCTCAATTATATTCATTGGATTTCAAACACTTTTAATATGCATTGTTAAAATGATGACAATCACATTGCATTACGGAATGAAAGAAAGACAAAAACAATTCAGTGTTCACTATACTACTTAATTGGATAACAAACTATCATGAAATAATCACGGACTATTGCAAATAAAATTAGAAAAATTTAATGACCAGTACCATGATTTTTAGCATTAGGTACTTTGGCATTAATATTTGATGCCAAAGACCTTTTCCTTTTCTTCATTGGGGGCATTTCCTTAACGGACGCCCTGCAGGAACTTGTTTAAAACCTTTACATCCTCCTTCTTTTCCGCGAGCAATTGAAGTTGGACGAACTCTTGATTTTTCCCCCTCAAATTGGATTCAATATGCCAATGACATACCATGAAGAAAAGATGTTACATCTTCAGGGCTCTTAACATTTTTAAATTAAGTGCTTTTATAATTGAATCATTATTTTTATTTGATTTAATTATTTTTAATATACCATTCATATGTTCTGCAAAGTTTTGAATGATATGATTTCTTGATGCATGTGATATGAATCATTTTGAGAAACAACATTATTAACATCATTTCTTAGAGAAACTAGAGAAGTTTCTTCAAACACAGTTTTCACATCATTTTCGTCGAAACGTTCAGATTTATCTTTAGACATAGATTTTAAAAATTCCACAGAAACTGAGGAATCCCCCATTAGCAATTTTGTTTAAAACATATTTGTCACTAGATGACAAAAGAGGACTATAACTAAAATTAATGCCAAATTCTTTCGCAACGGCCTAAAATTTGGCAATATTTGCAAAAAGCCCCTTGACACCCACTATAACATGCGCAGGAGCCAACCCTTTGCCAACTGTGTAGTTTTTCAGTATTTCTCTTTTTAGTATGAGGACGCTGTAGGTCCTATCATCATTTTTTTCCAGGTTATCGTTACAAATAGCATCAGCTTTCATAGATATTTTTTTAAAAGAAATGTATCCTTTCTGAATCTTTTCATATGCAAAATCTAGAAGTCTTATTGTAGAATGCTTTTCTAGAATTAATCTCAAAATATCTACAAAGGGTAAGGCATTATATCCTTTAAGTCTTGATAAGTTACGCCATTTAGTACTCTAAAAGTTATCTTCAGCATTATTCATAGCTGCCAACCTTGAAAATGATAAAACCGGGAGGTTTTCGCACGTGATGCGGGGCACATGTACCTGATAGCTAACGTAAATACACACACAATTTAAATATATAGTAAGCACAACTTTATAAAAACTGAAATATGAATACCATATACATCTTTAAAATCAAATCAATAATAGACTTTTGCATCTTAAATTGCCTGTTAACAATTAAGTTATTATTGAGATCTTCAAAAGCAGAACAAAAACAAGTTCTTTGCATGGATTAAAATAGTTCAGTTGAAATCACCTAATTAAACTGAAAAATTAACACTGAAAAGCAATAGAAAAAGATTAGCATTTCCACAAATTAAGTTTCTTTGAGAGATAGCATTCTTGCTGTCTTAGCTTTCTTTAAAAATTTGTCATCAAAGTTTTCTTCATAACATTTCCCTTTCCTTCGACACTTGGTGATTAACAATTTCTCCAGAGCTACATTTGATAGAGATGACCTAAATTCTGTTCCGATTTTCCTCACTTCGCTGAACATTCTTTCGCATTCAGCGTTACTGTGAGGAATAGTCATAATTGATAGGGCAGTATAGGAGAGCCAGGGATATTTTTTCTTGCCACAGCCGTTCTGCATTTTTGATATTAAAGTCTACTGCTTATCAGCATGCTTCTCTTCCAGAATTTCAGAAGTGAGATCCTCGACGTGAAAATCACAAAATTCAGCATGGAGTTAATCGATGGCATTATCCATAGTTTCATTCTCAGTTTTTAACAGCATGATCGGTAACTTTTCAATGAAAAATTTGAAACTTGAAAATGAGGCCTCTGTAAAAGTAGAAACATTAGCTACCGCAGCATGGATAAGTATATCATTGTTGAAAGGAAATTTATGAATCATGTAATCACAAACAGTAGAAAAATACTTTCTCACAGAAGCATAAAAAATATTCCTCTCAATGTCACATAGTTTGCTAACAAATTTCCCAGTTGTACAGCCAACAACTAAATGAGAATCAGTTTTTTGATTAAGGGGATTATTGAGAGTACTTCAGTGGAGGGTTTTTCCTTCACTACCTTGGGCAAAACAAACTTTGAAAGCACTTCTTTTAACAATTCCAAAAGAATAGATCGCAAATTTTAAATAAGTGGTTCTTTTGTTTGCAACAAAGTATTCACCTTATCCCATACAGGAAGAATACTTAGCAAAAATGAACAAAATGCTTTGTTTAACTCGGAAGACAAAAATGCATGTAATCTTTCCTCTCTATTATTGGGAAATTTAGTCTGTACAGATTTTTTCTCAGATTTATCTGAAGATTTGGGAAACACGGGAGTTAATTTCTTTGGCAAAGACATAGGGAGATGTTGAACTTTTGAATTACTTCCAGACTTATTCCCTGGATGGCTTTTTTTAGACGAAATGTTTTCGGATGAACTTTCCTCTATTTTCCTTTTCTTTGGGATAGAATATGATTCCAGTGAACCAACACCAGATGACTTTATCTTTTTTTCATCTTCAAAAAAACTCAAAAGTGGTTCCCATTGCTCAAACAATCGTACCAAGCATTTTCCTAACGACAACCATCTGGTTTGTACGTGCTTTAGGATTTTCTCACCTCTTCCCCTCAGGGGGAAGACCTTCTTTAGGTTTTTACGGGTGTCACAATCCCTGGGCCCCAGCGATCTCTCTCTTTTCTTTCTTCTACCCTCCCCTCTCCTTAGCTTTATCCTTCACTTTCCCCCTCATTGTAGTTTCCTCTTTGGAGGTGAGGGCCCCCCTTTAAAAACTGCGGTCGCTCTGTGCTGCCAGCTTCTATTGGCGGAAAACTACCCACGTGTTTGCTGTGCGTGGAGACCCGTGTCCCCGGAAATGGGGATCCTGGTAATTGAGGGGGTTTATTCTCCAACACATTGCTTTGGCCTCGGCTTCGGGTAAACGGGAGGTGCACAGCGTTCCCCTGTGTATCAACCGGCTGGTGGTACTGATTTCGGTCACCTGCTAGGGATCAAGCAAACGGACATCTACTGGGCACGTCGTTAAGGGTGGACGCTGCCTAAGGGATGTACTGTGCGCGTATAGACCCGACTAGCACTGGTGCACGAATGTGCATCCCCTTGTTGGGCTCCGTGGTGGGTGGTGCGGTCGGGTTCGAATTTCCAATCCCCAATATGGATTCGACACTTTCTTTATCTAACGTCAACGTTCCGAACTCTCTTACTGAGGGAGCTATTACCGCAAAATTCTTTCTCATAAAATGTCAGGACAGAAACTTTAACCAACCATCCCCATTTCTAATCCATAAAACCATACTTTCTAATGTTGGAGAAGTTGCAAAAATTAAAAAAATATGCTCTGGCGACATCTTAATAGAAGTAACAAATAACAAACAGGAAACAATATTATGCAATTAAAAACTATCGGCCTAAAACCAGTCACTGTATTACCCCATAGGACACTTAATTCATCAAGAGGCGTCATATCCGAACCTGACCTATTACACTGCTCCGAGGCTGAAATCCTTGAAAATCTCAAATCCCAAAATGTTTGTGCAGTTCGCAGAATCTCTATCCGACGCAATAACCAAACACTGGACACCAACCATATAATTCTGACTTTCCAATCACCTAAACTTCCTTCCCATATCAAAGCAGGATACCTCTCATGTGCCGTCAGACCATACATACCTAATCCTACGCGGAGCTTTCAATGTCAAAAGTTCGGCCATACCAAACCATCCTGTCGTGGTTCTCCAACCTGTGCTCGTTGTGGGATCTCCGGCCACGACAGTGACACCTGCTCTAATCCACCCAAATGTGTGAACTGCAAACAAGATCATCCTTTATATTCCTGCTCATGCCCGAAATGGTCGTATGAAAAAGAAATCCAGTCCTTGCGTGCCACACAAGGACTGTCATATCCAGAAGCCTGTAAAGTAATGAACTCCCGTACACCCAAACCCGGTCAGTCTTATGCTGCAGTAGTCAAATCTGTTAAATCAATTGCCATACAAACTGAGCCACCAAAATCTGTGCCCGTCTCTATACCTACTTCCACTACTAAAACTAAACACTCAACCTCTACCCAAAATAACTCTTCCATAGCTCTACAAAAAAGCACATCAAAGAAGAAGTCTGAAAGCAACAACTCCACTCAAAATAGACCTCTAATCAAAAAAACTGCAGCCTATAAGGCAAAATACAGTAAGTCCAGACTTAAAAAGATCCTTCCACAAAAGCCCATTGATGACTCAATACTGCATTTAGATCCTAGCGAATCTGACATTTCCGACAATATCATGGATGATGATGACATCCCTAGTACCCCACTTACACCTACGGGGACTAAAAGCAATCTCTCAATCATCCCTAACATCACTTGATCATGGCTCTGCTGCTTTCTTGGAACTGCCACGGTTTTCACAATAAAATTGATGACCTCAAAACCCTAATTTATGACGATAACCCTGCCTGTCTTGCCCTTCAGGAAACTTATCTGAAAACCAATAAACAAACACAAATTCTTAATTATACCATCCTTAGAAAAGACTATGAGCTCGGGGAAAGGGCGTCCGGTGGAGTTGCCCTTTTAATAAATAATCAATATCCGTATTATATTCTCAATCTCAATACAACTTTACAGGCTGTTGCCGCTCGGATCCATCTCAAACATCTTACTACTATCTGCAGTATTTATCTTCCCCCGAATGAAACCATCTGCCAAACCTCTCTCAATAGTCTTATCCAACAACTTCACCCTCCTTTTATCCTCCTGGGGGACATGAACGGTCATAGCCCCGTATGGGGCAGCACAGACATAAACAATAGAGGCCAACTTATTGAACAGCTGCTAACGGACTTTTCTCTTTGCGTTATGAATAACGCCGATAATACCTACATCCACTACCCTACTAAATCCTTCCATGTCATAGACCTTGCTATTTGTTCTCCATCTATCCTCCCACTTTATAACTTTTCAGTCTCCAGTGACTTACACAACAGTGATCACTTTCCGATTTTTCTTTCACCACTTTACTGCAGATGTTTAATTAGAGTTAAAAATAGTTTCTTCTTCTGCACCCATCTGTTTAACTATAGCTGCCGTTTTAGTCTGTGCACAACCATATTTTTTTATCACTTCGTTCTTGGGAAACATTTTCATTAGTAAAGGGCCCATGTGGTCTGAACTACTCAGAGGTAGATTGTGCTCTATGATAAAGGCTATCATTAAGCATTCAGCACGTATTACACAAATATTTTCTGTTGGAAAGAAACTGTGTGCGATGCTTACATTTCCTTCAGTCGAAATTTTTTAGTCAACATGTTTTTTGGTTTTACAAAGAGCAATAATATCTCCTCTTCCACTGTGGGAAATTTTAAAGTCCGCTGAACAGATTGAACAAAAGGCATATTCATCACCTTTTGACGATTTTAAAATGAACTTGAATACTTTAGAGTACGCTTCTTTAAATCTTTGGTAATATTTCTTATTAGGCATAGTTCAAATCGAGCGATATCATAACACGGGGCAAGAACAGTAATTTATTTGCTTCTGGCGACACTGCATACCACGACTTGACTACACAAACACAGCAAAAGCACAAGACACCATCTTCACTTCACTTCAGACTGTATCGGTAATTGCTTTCCATGGAGCACGACCGAACTGAACTACGCACGGTTGCGTCCCTGCTTACTGAGCTAGCCTCGTTGCTTAGTGCTACCAGCATCCCCAATACTATCCCTCCCTCTACCCCTACCCTGCATCACGTATGTTGGTGGATTTGAGTCAGAAGAGATAGGTTGTTTCGGTGACGCGACGAAAGTCACGTGATTCGTAGTTCCGGTTAAGGTTGGTTGGTTGGTTGGTGTTTATTGGCACAAGGTCCATAAAGGACATGCTGCGCCAGACAAGGAGTTAAAATCCTATCATGATTTACCCAGATACAAGGTACCACTAAAATCTAGTAAAAGCTAATTGTAAAGACTTAAAAGGTAAAATTCAAAAGGTGTTAAAAGCAGATAAAAAGTGAAACAAAAACATCTGGATGGGGGGTCCCTTCCAGATACAATTCAGACAAGTGCAGACACTTCATACCGAAAAGAGAATGTTAGCCCGTTGAAGGAATAAAAACAAGTGATGGTGAGGTGTTTCACCCAAAAGGTCGTCGAGTCTGGGATGGGAACAATTAAAATAATTTAGGTAAAAGGTTTTAAAAGCAGAGCAAGAGGTTAAAAGATGATGTATTTTAAGATGAGTATGACAATGAGGGCATTCTGGGGCAGGTTCACCCAATAGAAGGTACTTATGGGTAAGCCTTGTATGGCCAATGCGAAGACGAATCAGAATAACATCGTGCTTGCGGTATGGTTGAGTGGACCGGTGGGTAAGGGCCGGCCGGATAGAGTGAAGTTTGTTTAGGGTTTCACAGTCCCATATATGATTCCAAGTGGTTTTTGTTTGGGAAGAGATGCCAGATTTTATATCCGTATAAGGTAGATCGCAATTATATGGGACAGTAGAATGCCTGGCCAATGAATCAGCTTTTTCGTTTCCAAGAATCCCAATGTGGCTAGGTACCCAGTAGTAGAGGATGTTGTATCCACGGTTCATGAGTCTCTTGTGCATGCGTAGGACTTTTAAAATATAACTATGAGTGAGGGCGCCGGATTTCAGATTCTCTAATACATTTAATGAGTCAGAGTAGATGATGAAATGTTTGGTATTTGTTCTCGAGATGTAAAGAAGGCTTTCATAAATAGCTATTAATTCGGCTATAAATACAGAGCAAAATGAAGGTAGGGTGTAGTTGTAAGAATGATTGCGATGTACATAAGCAAAGCCAACGTGATTATGAGATTTTGAGCCGTCAGTATATAGTTCTTCAAAGTTTCAATATTTGCTTTTTCGGTCTAGAAATAGCTGTTGATATATTATGGGGTCAGTGTTTTGTTTTGTGAAGCCTTCGAATGGTTGTAGCGTGGAAATCTGCAATTAGTCCATGGTGGGACTTCATGAAATGAGCAGGTAGACACATTAACATCCTCCAATTGGGTACCAAGTACACTCCTACGGATCCGGAGTCCGAATGGGGGAGTGCAGGAAGGGCGATTTGCATAAAACTGGTCCAGTTGGGTGTCTATAAAAGAATTCTTTAAGGGGTGTGCAGAATGGGAGAGGATGCAAAAATAGGTATTTAATGATGGTTTCTGACGTATGAGAGTGAGGGATGGTTCATGACAGGTGATGTAGAGGCTATGGATAGGTGATGTCCTAAAAGCACCAGAACATATGCGTAGTGCAGTATGATGCACTGTGTCAAGTTTTTTTAGCGTAGATTTAGAAGCTGATCCATAGATGCAGCTTGCATAGTCCATTTTAGAACGGATGACAGCACGGTAGATCCGCATCAGAGCATCCCGCTCGGCCCCCCAAGAGGTATTGGTTAAAACCTTTAAAATGTTCAGTTTTTTTTCGCATTTTCTACGAATGTCAGAAATATGATTAGCGAACGTAAGTTTTTTGTCAAAAGTTAGCCTAAAAATTTAACAGAGTTCTTGATAATGATTTTGGTACGATGGAGGTAAAGTTCTGGATCCGGGTGGATCCCACGCTTCCGGCAGAAGTGAGTGCAAGTTGTTTTTTCTGCAGAAATATTATACCCATTGGTATTGCACCATTTTTGGATGTGATTGATAGTGGTCTGAAGCTGCCGTTCTATGTAACGCATGTCCTGCCCCTGACAGGAGATCTGTAGATCATCAACATATAGGCTACCGTGTACCGTCGGAGGGAGCTGGTTAAGGATATTGTTGATTTTTATAGAAAATAGGGTGATGCTAAGGACAGAGCCTTGTGGTACACCCTCTTCTTGTATAAAGTTATCAGAAAGGGTGTCTTTGATGCGTACTTTGAAGTTCCGGAGTGAGAGAAAATTCTTGATAAATATAGGTAGGTTTCCACGGAAGCGCATATTGAAGAGATCACGCAGTATGCCATATCTCCAAGTGTGGTCATAAGCTTTTTCGATATCAAAGAAAATTGATACAAGGTGGTTCTTTCTTAAGAATGCGTTATGGATTTGAGTTTCTAAATGTAAGATATTATCGACTGTGCTTCTGCCTTTGCGGAATCCACTCTGGAAAGGGTGTATATGGCCCTCAGTTTCTAAAACGTATACTAGATGTGTATTAATCATTCGCTCCAGTAGTTTGCACAGACAACTAGTTAGGGCTATGGGACGATAGTTATTGGGATTAGTGGTGTCTTTTCCAGGTTTGGGTAAGGGAATGATCATTGCATTTCTCCACTCTAAGGGAAACGCATGCTCATTCCATATTCTATTGTATAGCTGTAAAAGACTAATTAAGGAATCATGGGAGAGTTGTTTAAGCATATCATTAGTGATGCCATCAGGGACCAGGAGATGTGTTTGATGACTGTCTTATACTTTTGCATAGTTCATTCATAGTGAAAGTACTATTGTAGGAGAAGTTAGAGGAGGTTTCAAAGTTAAGTTTATAACGTTCGGATTGTTTCTTGTATGGAAGAAAGTTGCTAGAATAGGAGGTACTGCAGGATGTGAAGGCTAGAGATTGACCAATGGTATTTGCTATTCTTTTTGTATCTGAAATAATTTCATTATTGATGGTTAGACAGGATATGGAGTGATTACTATAGATGCCCATGATTCTTTTGGTTTTGTCCCATAGTTCTTTACTGGAGGTTTAAGGGGAGATTCTTGAAACGTATTGAATCCAGGAGTCTCTCTGAGAACGTCTCCTTATTTTGCGTGCATTTGCACGAGCTTTTTTAAAGATGATTAGGTTTTCAGTGGTGGGGTACTGCCGAAAATTACCCACGCTTTCTTCTGCTGTTTTTTAGCGAGGGTGCAAGCCTCGTTCCACCACGTTTTTTTATACTATGGTTGCTTTTAACAGATTTTGCAATGCTCGTGTCAGCTGCGTTTATGATAATACAGGTGACATTCTTAACGGCCTCGTCTATGTTGCCTTCAATATTATTTGGCAATATGGTAGATAGCAAAGTAAAGGTCTGCCAATCTGCTTTGTCATGAATGTATCTGGGTATGTTAGTGGTTTTGTTTAGGTTCTAATATAAGGGTGAGAGAATGATCGGAAAGTTATCGCTGTTATGCAAATCGCCAGAAAACTGAGAAATTATAGAGGGGGAGGATTGAAGGAGAACAGATGGCAAGGTCTATGACATGAAAGGTTGGTTGGTTGGTTGGTGTTTATTGGCACAAGGTCCAAAAAGGACATGCTGCGCCAGACAAGGAGTAAAAATCATATCAGAATGCATTCAGACAAAAGGTACCACAAAATCTAGTAAAAACTAAAATGTAAAGCCTAAAAAGGTGAAAAGTAAAATTCAAAAAGTGTTAAAAGTAGATAAAAAGTGAAACAAAGACATCTGGATGGGGGTTCCCATCCAGATACCAGTCAGACAGAAAGGGACACGTTACACTGAATAAAAAATATTGATCCGTCTAAGAAAAGCAAATAGATTCCGATGTGGGGTTTCACCCAGAATTTCGTCTAGTTTAGGATGAGAACAGTTAAAAAGTATTTGATAAAAACTATTAAAAGCAGTGCACGACGTTAAAAGATGACGAATGGTGAGGTGAGTATGACAGTGATGGCACTCCGGGGCGGGTTCGCCCAAAAGTAAGTGCTTATGAGTAATTCGCGTATGTCCGATGCGAAGACGTGCCAAGATGACATCTAGCCTGCGATAGGGATGAGACGACCAGGGTACGAGAGTTGGGCGAATAGAACGAAGTTTGTTCCCCGTTTCATTGTCCCATTTATCGGCCCATATGCCATTTACAATGCTGGAGATGCTGGACTTTATGTCACTGTAGGATGGAGTGCCGGTGTACGGGAGGGTCGCATGCTTCGCTAGTGTGTCCGCTTTTTCATTTCCCGGGATCCCGATGTGACTGGGTACCCAACAGAGGAGAACACTGTACCCGCGGTTTATAAGCTGATCATACTTGTGTAAAACTTTATGCATATAGTTATGTGTTAGGGCTCCGGATTTCAGATTTTCTAGAACACTAAGGGAGTCAGAGTAGATGATAAAATTCTTTGTGTTCGTTCTCGAGATGTACAGAAGGCTTTCGTATATGGCAAGTAATTCGGCAGTAAAGATGGAGCAAAAGGGAGGTAGAGTATAGCTACCAGTATGATTTTTACCCACGAAGGCAAAACCGACGTGATTCCCAGTTTTGGAGCCATCAGTGTATAATTTTTCATATTTGTCATATTTGTTGTTGTGATCGGAGAACAACTGTTGGTAGACTGTAGGATCAGTATCCTGCTTTGCAAAGCCTTCGAAAGGTTGTAGGTAAGGTATCTGCAATATGTTCCATGGTGGGGTTTCATGAAAAGAGCATATAGAGACTTTTACATCCTCCAATTGGGTACCGACAAGACTCCTACGAATCCTTAGTCCAAAGGGGGGAGTACAGATGGGACGATTTGCATAAAAACGGTCAAGATGAGTATCTATAAAAGAAATCTTTAATGGATGTGAAGGATGAGAAAGAATACGAAAGTATGTGTTTAATGAGAGCTTATGACGGATGAGGGTGAGAGATGGCTCGTGGCAGGTGACGTAAAGACTATGTACAGGTGATGTTCTAAAAGCACCAGAGCAAATGCGGAGTGCAGCATGATGCACAGGGTCAAGTTTTTTTAAGACTGATTTGCAAGCTGACCCATACGCGCAACTTGCATAGTCCATTTTTGAACGTATGACAGCACGATAAATCCGTAACAGAGCGTCACGGTCAGCCCCCCAAGAGGTGTTGGTTAAAACCTTTAAAATATTAAGCTTTTTCTCGCATTTACTGCGAATGTCAGAAATATGATTAGCAAAAGTTAGTTTTTTGTCGAAATTTAATCCTAAAAATTTGACAGAGTCCTTCACAACAATGTTACTATTACCCAGATAAAGTTCTGGGTCGGGGTGGATCCCGCGTTTCCGGCAAAAATGGGTGCATACGGTTTTTTCAGCAGATAAAGTGAAACCATTTGTGTCACACCATTTTAAGATGCGGTTTATGGCATTTTGAAGCTGCCGTTCGATGAGGCGCATATCTTTCCCCTGGCAGGAGATTTGAAGGTCGTCGACGTAAAGGCTGCCGTAGACTGTGGGTGGCAGTTGTCTAAGGATATTATTGATTTTAATTGAGAAGAGGGTGACGCTAAGTACGGAGCCCTGAGGAACACCCTCGTCTTGGATGAAATTATCAGATAGAGTACCATTGATGCTGACACGGAAGTTTCTGAGGGATAAAAAGTTTTTTATAAAAGTTGGTAGATTGCCACGAAAGCCTATATTATAGAGGTCTTGGAGTATGCCGTACCTCCATGTGCGGTCATATGCCTTTTCAATGTCAAAGAAAACGGACACTAGGTGATTCTTTCTAAGGAAGGCATTCCGAATTTGCGTCTCTAGATTTAAAATATTGTCAAGTGTGGACCTGCCTTTGCGGAAGCCACTTTGAAAGGGATGTATATGGTCCCCAGTCTCTAGAATGTAAACAAGGCGAGCATTGACCATCTTTTCCATTAGTTTGCACAGACAACTAGTAAGGGCTATGGGACGGTAATTACTAGGGTTAGAAGTATCTTTCCCAGGTTTAGGAAAGGGAATAACTATTGCATTTCTCCAGGAGGAAGGAAAGGTTTGTTCATTCCAGATTCTATTGTATAATTGCAAGAGGATTTGTAATGAGTCATGGGACAAGTGTTTCAGCATTTTGTAAGTAATACCATCAGGACCAGGAGCGGTATTGGAGGCCTGTCTTAAGTATTTGGTGAGTTCACTGATGGTAAAATTACTATTGTAAGAAAAATGGGAGGAGGTTTTAAATTTTATTTTTTTTCGTTCGGACTGTTGTTTATATGACAGAAAAGTATTTGAGAAGGAAGTACTGCAGGAGATAGAGGCAAGTGTCTGACCGATAATGTTTGCTATATCTTTTTTTTCCGAAATAATATTATTGTTTACAGACAGACAGGATATTGAAGGATTATTATAGATTCCCATGGCTCTTTTAGTTTTTGTCCATAGCTCCTTACTAGAGGTACTGGGCGTTATGCTAGAGACATATTTTATCCACGATTCCCTTTGACATTGCCGCCTTATTTTTCTAGCGTAAGCTTTAGCTTTTTTAAAGAGAACTAGATTTTCGGTCGTGGGGTACCGCCGGAAGATGCTCCAGGCTTTCTGCTGCTGTTTTTTTGCTAGAGTACATGTTTCATTCCACCACGGTTTTTTATTGTGCCGATGTTTCATGCCCGATTTAGGAATGTTGGCATCTGCTGCCTTGATAATAAGGGAGGTGACTTTGTCAACGACCTCATCAATGGAACCTACAAGACTATTTGAGGATATATTGGATAAATGGGTGAAGGTGGGCCAATCTGCCTTTTCATAATTATATCTTGGGGTGGTACAGTTGTCTTTCCTATTATGGTACAGAGGTGAGAGGAAAATCGGAAAGTGATCACTGTTATGTAGATCGTTAGAGACTGAAAAGTTATATAATGGGAGGATAGATGGAGAGCAAATGGCGAGGTCTATGGCATGGAAGGATTTGGTTGGGTGGTGGAAATAGGTGTTATCACCGTTATTCATAATGCAAAGCGAGAAGTCGGTTAGCAGTTGTTCTATGAGATGGCCCCTATTGTTTGTGTCTTTGCTTCCCCACAAGGGGCTATGGCCATTCATGTCCCCTAGGAGGAGAAAGGGGGGAGGAAGTTGTTGTATAAGACTATTGAGGGAGGTTTGGCTGATGGTTTCGCTTGGTGGCAGGTATATGCTGCAGACTGTTGTTAGTTGTTTTAATTGAATACGAGTGGCAACTGCTTGCAGGTTAGTGTTGAGATTGAGCTTAGTGTGAGGATAACTATTGTTAATCAAAAGGGCAACTCCACCAGTGGCCCTATCATTGAGCTCATTGTCTTTGCGAAGGATGGTATAATTACGGATTTTAGTATGCCTATTGGTTTTAAGAAAAGTTTCCTGTAGGGCAAGACAGGCGGGATTATGGTTGTAAATTATAGTTTTGAGGTCGTCAATTTTGTTTAAAAAACCGTGGCAATTCCAGGATAGCAGCAGAGCCATGATTAAGTGATGTCGGAGATGACCGCGATTTTACTCTTAATCCCCGTCGGTTGAAGCGGGGTACTTGGGATGACTTCATCATCCATAATGTGATCTGAAATGTCAGAGTCGGTAGGATCCAAATGTAGTATAGAGTCGTCTATGGGCCGTTGTGGAAGGATGCGTTTAAGTCTGGCTTTGTTGTATTTTGTCTTGTAAGCTGAACTTTTTTTGAGTAAAGGTCTATTTTGAGTGGAGAGGTTGCTTTGAGGCTTCTTATTGGGTGTGCTTTTTTGTGTGGCTATTGAGGCATTATTTTGAGTAGTTGACTGTTTAGCTTTTGGGAAGGAAGTTGATGAACAGACAGGTTTGGATTTGGGTGGGTCAGTTTGGGTAGCAATTGATGCAACCGCTTTCACTGTTGCAGCATAAGATTGACCAGGTTTAGGGGTGCGAGAGGCTATTATTTTACGTGCTTCTGGGTAAGACAATCCTTGTGTGGCACGCAAGGACTGGATTTCTTTTTCATAAGACCATTTAGGACAGGAACGGGAATATGAGGGATGGTCTTGTTTGCAGTTAACGCATTTAGGAGAGCCGGAACAGGTGTCACTGTCGTGGCCAGAGATACCACAGCGGGCACATACTGGGGAACCACGACAGGAAGGTTTTGTATGGCCAAACTTTTGGCACTGAAAACAACGGGTAGGATTAGGTATGTACGTTCTGACGGGACATGAAAGGTAGCCTGCTTTGATATGAGATGGAATCTTAGGAGATTGAAAGGTCAAGATTATGTGTTTTGTGTCTATTATTTGGTTATTGCGTTTTATAGTGATTCTGCGAACTGCACTAACATTTTGGGATTTCAGATTTTCCAGGATTTCAGCCTCTGAACAGTGTAACAGGTCAGGTTCTGATATGACGCCTCTTGATGAGTTAAGTGTTTTATGAGGGGAGACAGTGACAGATTTTAGGCCCATAATTTTTAATTTCATAATGTTATTTGCCTGTGTGCTATTGTTTACTTCCACTAAGAGGTCTCCTGAGCGTATTTTTTTTATTTTAGCAACTTCTCCGACATGATCAGTTATGCACTTATGGATTAGGAAAGGGGATGTTTGGGTAAAGTTACCGTCCTGACATTTCACAAGAAAAAATTTTAAATTACCATCTCCTTGAGTGGGAGATTTCGGAACGTTGACATGAGACGAAGATAATGTCGTATCCATATTGGAGATTGGAAATTCGGACCCGACCGCACCACCCACCACGGAGCCCAACAAGGGGATGCACATTCGTGCACCAGTGCTAGTCGGGTCTATACGCGCACAGTACATCCCTTAGGCAGCGTCCACCCTTAACGACGTGCCCAGTAGATGTCCGTTTGCTTGATCCCTAGCAGTTGATCGAAATCAGTACCACCAGCCGGTTGATACACAGGGGAACGCTGTGCACCTCCCGTTTACCCGAAGCCGAGGCCAAAGCAATGTGTTGGAGAATAAACCCCCTCAATTACCAGGATCCCCATTTCCGGGGACACGGGTCTCCACGCACGGCAAACACGTGGGCAGTTTACCCGCCAACAGAAGCTGGCGGTACAGAGCGACCACAGCTTCTGAAGGGGGGCCCTCACTTCAAGAGAAGAAACCACATCGAGGGAGAAGGGGAAGGAGACAGAAGAAGGAGAGAGGAGGGTAAAAAAACAGAGGAGCGAAGGATCGCTGGGGCCCCGGGATTGCGACACCCGTGAAAACCTAAAGAAGGTTTTCCCCCTGAGGGGTATGACATGAAAGGATTTAGTTGGATGATGGAAGTAAGTATTGTCGCCGTTATTCATAATACATAGGGAGAAATCAGTTGTTATTTGTTCTATTTGTTCACCTCTAGTATTGGTATCTTTGCTGCCCCATAATGGACTATGGCCATTTATGTCGCCAAGGAGTATAAATGGTGTTGGAAGAACAAACACAAAGAATTTTATCATCTACTCTGACTCACTTAGTGTTCTGGAAAATCTGAAATCTGGCTCCCTAACACATAACTATATGCATAAAGTTTTACACAAGTATGCCCAACTTATAAACCGAGGGTACAGTATTCTCCTCTGTTGGGTCCCCAGTCACATCGCGATCCCGGGTAATGAGAAAGCGGACACACTGGCCAAGCATGCGACCCTCCCGTACACCGGCACTTTATCCTACAGTGACATAAAGTCCAGCATCTCCAGCATTGTAAATGGCATATGGGCCGATAAATGGGACAATGAAACGGGGAACAAACTTCGTTCTATTCGCCCAACTCTCGTACCCTGGTCGTCTCATCCCTATCGCAGGCTAGATGTCATCTTGGCACGTCTTCGCATCGGACATACGCGAATTACTCATAAGCACTTACTTTTGGGCGAACCTGCCCGGAGTGCCCTCACTGTCATACTCACCTCACCATTCCAGTGGTGTAGTCCTAAAAAAAAAAGTGGGGGGACGCTCATTTTTAGAAGAAATTCAACCCAAATGTACGCATTCTTTCCTGAAACAGTATATATATATATATATATATAATATATATATCCCTGTACCCCCATCCCCTAATATTTTAGTTTCATTATTGCCACATTAAAACTATATTGATTGACTATGTCATTTTATCTCTCATCTTTCGTGTATTTCGAATGGTAACCCTATGTTGAAATTTTTATGATTGTAATCTATTTATAGAAAAATTCATGTGATGCATATTCTACAACTTGTGAACTAATAGTATTTAAATACATGTAAAATTATGTCGCATTTTTGGGACACATTTTTTGGACAATTTTCAATAAAGGGGGTGAGAGATAAAATGACACAATCATTTATATTTAGGGGGGGACTATAATACGTGGAGCACTGAAGCTTTGAAATAGAATTTTAAACTTGCTGTACTAACTTTGCTCGTGCTCAAGTTTTTAGAAATAAATTGCTTGAAAATCAATCTGACTTTTCTCTCAAATTATATGTTGTGATTTTAAAGATGCAATTTCTAGACAGGATCATAAGCGTAAAGTTTTCAAAATTATTGGGGGGGCCGGGCCCCACAACCACGTATATTTACGTCAGTGGCGTATATACATATATGTGAGTTGCAAAAGTCGTAACCCCCATCCCCATGAAAAATTTCTGGCTACACAACTGATTCACGTACATATAACTTACTCATAGATGCCAACTACTATGGAATATAATTATCCACTTTTTCCACATGATTTTTCAGCTTAAAATATAGCAAAATTTTTGTGATGTGCGCGCGAGCTAGTTACTATTTTGAAAAAAATAATTTAAAAATATACTGTTTACAAAAAGTGGTTAGCTATATTCCGTAGTAGTTGGCAGCTATGACTTACTATATATAAGTAAATTATTGGAGGCGCTCGATCTCTATGGGTCCATAGAATTCTACACCAATGTAAGGTAAGTATCCATGTTAGTATCTTCCTACCATGTTATAAGTTAAAAATAGAAGCAAAGCAAAAAATCCAAAGGAGAAAAAAAAAAAACATTTTCGATGAGATAGTGCATTTTAGACACATCTGAACTTTTCTTCATTTCATACTTTACATTGCATAATCTGATTTTAATTAATCAGAGCCTGGCGATGGCAGCTTATAGTAACATTTTGTGTTACAGGGCGTCACAATGAATACTAAATCATGATTGAAATCAAAAGATGAAAAAATTTTAAAAGTAAAGGTTTTTTTAAACATTTGTAAATGGCTTAAATACTTCTTTTTATGCTAGTATAAATTAGTTTTCTGAATTTAGTGATAAATTATTGGGTGGGCTCAGCCCCTATTCACAATTTATTGGGGGGGCTCGAGCCCCACGGGCCTATATAACTCTACGCCTATGGGCAGGATTTAAAAAGTTATAATTTAAAACAAGTTTATTCTCATTTACATGGTTGATTACTGTTCATTTAAATCATTCTTTTTTTTATTTAAAGGTTAAAATTGAAATCTACTTCTATTACTCAATTTATCGTTGATTAGTTTTTGTTTATTATCAGCATACAGCAAATAAGTTTACTAAAGCCAGAGTTTAGCAGAAGAATTTAGTATGTTTACAGCATTAAAAATATGGCATAAAGGATTTAAAGGGGAAAAAAAACTAATATTTTAGCTGAATGATAATTTAAATTGTCCTCTTTTATTTCTAACATCGTTATAAAATTTCTTTAACGTGTTTATACTTAATAAAGGACAGAATTAAAGATTAAACACCATTATTAACTTGTCCCAAAACGGAGAAACATTTTTCTCACTGCTGCACACAGTTCCAGTAAATGTAAAATATTATTCTCTGGGATAAAGCTCAGTGTAAAAGTGGGAAATGAAAAATAAAATCCTTATACCAATCTTAGAAAACACAAATGCAATGTGGAAATAAAGTTTTTAAATTTTTATTATCGATTAAACTAACAATTCTTAAAACACTTTCCACAATGATTCTTTTTCTGAATTTTCGATGACCATTTTGAGTTTTCTAGATTGATTATCCACAGCCATTCTATGAGTTCCAAATTTTAATATATTGTTGTGGTTGCCATCTACCAACCGGTGGACCATTGATATTTATCATTAACAGGTTGGAAATGGTTGAAATTAAAAGTCGTGAACGCTCATCGGAAGCAATTATATTCATTTGGCTAAATGAGCGTTCACATTCGGCTGTCCCCGGAGGAAGGGTATCAATACAAACTTTCAGTGGTCTGATTTCTACGGGTAAAACTTTTTGATTATCTATGTACTCTTTCATGCCATTAACTATAGTACTACAATCGAGATTAAATCTAGAGCAAAGACGTTTTATTTCTTTTTTTCCGTGTCGAATATCCGGATTTGTTGGCCAAGTTGTACTGTCAAGGATTGTTAAATCCTTAAGCAAACTTTCTTGTGTTGGGTCATTCAATAACCGTTCCTTCATATTATCTATAAGACTTTGTAAGAATTGACAAGGATTAATGATTGCAATTTTTGAACAACGTTTCATTTCAATATTTTGAAAATTTCCTTTTTCTTCTGCTTTTAAAGCAACTTCATATTTCTTACCGAAATTTTGAAGGACTCCAAAACTCGAATTGTTCTCTTTATCAATGTATCAGCCTTCAAAAGTGTTACATTATGTGCCTGTAATTGTGCAGATAAATTTGAAAGCTCGTTTAAAGCATCGTGCATAAGGCTCAAGTTCCTTAAAAATTCTGGGCTCCCGAGGTGTCGAGCAAGCCCTATAAATTTTGATCGCTCAGTGGAATTGCGAGCTTTATCCAAAGAAGCTTCAGTAAAGTGCGTATATAATGCGCAGTAAGACTCCAAGACAGCACGTACAGTTCTGAAACTGCTTGCCACCCACCTTGTGTTTAAAACGCTACCAATTGCTAATAATTGGAGGCCGAGCTCATCAGAAATATTTGCCAATTCTCGATTGTTTTTAGCGGATTGGTGGCTGTATACATTATGGATTTCATCCATAAAAATTTTAAAATGGTTTACACCAGACACACTATTCACTGCATCAACTACTGCAAGCTCTAGTCTGTGATTCATACAATGCCATGATATAATAGAGGGGTAGAGTGTTCGTAATCTTGTGGCAACTCCTGCTTTTTTCCCTAACATTACACTTGCTCCATCGGAAACAAAAGATATCCAATTTTTTAAAAAAATATTCATTTGTGAAGCCAACTGATGTTAAACGTTCTAGAAGCATATCAGTGATTGCTTCTGCCGTTTGTTGTTCAAGCTCTATCAAATCAAGAAAAATAAATATTGGGTTAGATATTTGATCTATCGACGCCTTTAGGTTTATCACTAGAACCGTTTTATGACTCACAGTAGTTGATTCATCAACTAGAACAGAGAGTTTAGAATCATTTTCTAGTAAGCATTTTACAATTTTTTGTCTCATTTGATTTGCAATAGAAGAAATGATTTTATTTGCAGAGTACCTAGAATGTAAAATTATTCCCAAATCTATTCCATTAGATTTTTGTAGCTCTATAATGGAACTGAAGTCACTAAATGGACGATTCATTTTTGCGATATAATACGCGGTTCGAAATATCCTTTCAGTTTCCACATTTCCTGAAATCACTTGTTTTTCGAAAGCTTCTAGGAGCATGTTCATCTTCGAAGTACGTTTTAACTTTACTATTCTTGCATGCGCTTCTGAATTTACATGCTTGGATATTTTTTTTCTTAAAGATGTCAAACGCTTTCTTCAATCCGAACAATTAGTAGGAGTTATTAAATATTTCGCCCACTCATTAGATAGGGAAATGCCCTGATCTTTCATAACTCCAAGTCCCTGAGATAAGCCGTATTTGCATTCAGTACATCCAAGTTTTCCACCTTGAGCATCTAACCAGGTATATTTGTCCCTGAATTCTTCTATTTGTTTTACGTTCCAATCTTCAGGCCATTCTCTAATATCACCTGAAGATGATTCCAAAACTGTTAAGTCATTTTCCACACTGGCATCGTCCGAAATGTGACATTTAGCGTCTGACACATCTCTATCGTTGCAAATTTCATTTTCATTTGAAACAGCAATAGCGGCATTCCTATAAGGATGTGAACAATGATAAGTTTTATTATACAGTGACAAACAACTATCTTTTTATTTTTTTGTTACCGGATAAATTCATTTGAGAGGATGCTGTGCATAAAAATTGTTATTTTGATCAAAATTTAATTGAGACAAAAGCATTGTTGTAATATGTATCATCTTAATAATATCATTCAATAAAAATAGGCAAAATATTAAACTGCATTCCATAAACATCAATCAAATATTTTTTTTAAGAGCCCTTGCAAGAGCAAATCGGGCAAGCCAATAGGAAAATGTTCCCATCACCATCTCAGAATTTTGTGATTTTTTTTTTCGTGTGTTGCCTTACTCAAGGAAAGAACAAATTTGAAATATTTTTGATTTACCTCTTTTAGTTTTGGAGTTATGTGGGGTCAGAGTACCCCTGACGAGTGACGTAGAATTAATTTAGGGCCATTTTTGCAAGTTTATTGTCTCGACTGCAACTGGCTCAGAGGTGCTTCAGAGAATTTTTTCATTTTATCCTATAATATATCTTTGATATTAACATCTCAAATTGAAAATTTATTCGAAAATTGTCAGAGCACCAAAATAAGGGCCCCCAAAAATACCACCAATTTCATAAGAAATACAGTTTTAAGAATGCTTGAAATTTTGGCTCTGACGTGATACAGAAAAAAATTTTTGCACAGTGCAGTTATATATCTACATATAAAGTGAATACAATGTTAACAATTTTTGAAGGCCCCTGGACATGGCCCCAAACATGGCCCTTAACGCTAATTTACGCAATTTCGAAGCACTGCTACAGTTGAAGCCGACTTCCCACAGGATAACTATTGACATGGAGATGTAGTATCAACATAGTAGTTTGATATTATGAAAAAAAAAGTTTTGACGGTACAACTGTTTCCTAGAAAAATCCGAAAAAGTACCTCCCTATTTGGAACATTCCACTGGCACGCATGAGGGCAATTCGGCGTTACTTTTAGAAGTTTAATCGACTGTAGCAGTGTTGAATATTAACCTATTCTGCATATATCACAAACATATTCTCCATATATCACAAATAGTTCTTTTACAGGGGTACTCATAAGAATTACATTACGCTGAAAGGAGATCTCTGCAAATACTGAATCGATTCAAAATTTTTTTTCACTGATAGGAAGCTACACTATTCCTGAGTATTATAAGCTACCTTTCAGCATGCAGCATAACTAGTTCTTTTACAGGGACACTCAAAAGAATTCTAGCACATGACCCTATATGGACATCTCCGTAACTACTGAACCGATTCTAAAGATGTTATCACTGAAAGCTACACTATTCCTGATTAACATAGGCTAGAATTCATGCATGCAGCATAATTTACAGGAACACTCAAAATAATTCGCAAACTTTGTCGGAACCGTCTCCATTCGGCACTCAAATTTATTCAAATTTTATTAAACTCCATTCAAATTTTTGAACAGTGCAGCTATATATCGTCATATAAAGTGAATCCAATGTTAAAAATTTTTGAAAGCCCCCTGGGCTCCCCAAACATTGTCCTTAACGCAATTTCAAAGCATTGGCACAGCTGCCTCTGACTTCGCGCCTGAGAACTATTGGCATGGAGATGTAGTTTCATATTAAGAAAAGATATATTTTTGAAAGCATCACCGTTTTCAAGAGAAATTTAACACAGTAATCAAGTCAGAGCCAGCTGTACCTATGCTTCGAAATTGCATAAATTAGCGCTAAGGTTTTCAGAATAACATTGACGGCCTTAAAACAATTATCTATTGCCACAATCCCGCCTGCTTTGCACTGCCAGAAACATATCTCAAATCAAATGAACAACCTACCATCCAGAAATACACCATCCTCCGCAAAGACTATGAGCTTGGGGAAAGGGCTTCAGGTGGCGTTGCTTTATTAATAAACAATCAATATCCTTATCAAGCCCTAAACATACCAGCATCCAACTGAAACAGTTCACCATCGTTTGCAGTATTTATCTACCTCCCAATGAAACCATCAGCCTAATTTCACTCAATAGCCTCATACAGCAACTTCCGCCGCCACTAATTTTTCTTGGAGATATGAATGCTCATAGTCCCTTGTGGGGCAGCAAAGACACAAACAATAGAGGCCGACAAATAGAGCAATTAACTGATTTTTCCCTATGCGTTATGAATAATGGTGATAATACATACTTCCACTCTCCTACAAAATCTTTCCATGCCATAGACCTTGCTATTTGTTCCCATCAATCCTTCCGTTGTACGACTTCTCGGTCCCCGGTGATTTACATAATAGTGATCATTTTCCAGTTATACTCTCCCCCTGTACCAGAATTTCACTCAAAAATCTACCTTACATAAATTTGGTTTACGTGGCAACCTTCCCATTTTTATCAAGAACTTTTTATCCCTTCGGAACTTCAGAGTACGAATAAACAACACTTTATCCAATAACTATACAGGAGGAAGGCGTACCTCAGGGCTCCATCCTAAGTGTTACCCTTTTTTCAATAAAAATAAATGCCATCCTTAAACAAGTCCCTGCAACAGTCCACGGTAGCCTGTATGTAGATGACCTCCAGATCTCTTTTCAGGAGAAGGACATGCACTATGTAGATGGCCAACTACAGAACACTGTTAATCGCATTTTAAAATGGTGCAATACAAATGGATTCAACATATCTGCCGAAAAAACTGTTTCTGTACACTTCTGTCGAAGACGAGGGATCCTTCCGGACCCTGACCTGCATCTTGGTCGCACAAAAATTGTCATTCAAGACTCTACTAAATTTTTAGGTATCCATTTTGACAAGAAACTAACTTTTGCTACACATATTTCTTACATCCACAACAAATGTGAAAAGAGTTTAAACATCTTAAAAGTCCTTACAAATACTTCTTGGGGAGCTGACCGTGATGCCCTTTTACGCATTTATCGAGCCGTCATTCGCTCGAAAATGGACTATGCATGCTGTGCTTATGAGTCTGCCAGCAAATCTATTTTAAGAAAACTTTACACGGTGCATCACTCTACACTATGTATTTGTTCAGGTGCTTTTAGGACCTCCCCTATACAGAGTTTGTACATCACCTGTCATGAACCATCCCTCACATACATTTGCCATGGGCTATCCATTAATACATATTACCGTATCATTTATCATGCCGCACACCCTTTGAGAGCTGCGCTTTTAGATAACCAGCAGAATCGTCTTTAGAGCTCGTAGGAACATGGCTGACACCCACCTAAGTCAGATCGACATTTTTTCTCATTCTCCTAATGAGATACCACCCTGGAATGCCCATCACATCGTTATTTTGCAGCCCTTTAAAGGATATAAGAGAGAAAATACTGACACCCATATTTACCAACGAGTCTTCCATCATCATAGGGACACTTACCAAAATTATGAAGACTTATATACAGACGGCTCCAGGTTTGAAGGTCATACTGGCTTTGCATATACAAATCGTACTCAAACCTGCAGTTATACTCTTCCCAAGTTTTGCTCCGTATTCACAGCTGAACTGCTTGCCATCTACGAGGGTCTTTCTTATATCAGTAAAAAGAACAAAAAACATACCATTATATATACAGATTCGCTCAGCGTTCTAGAAAGCCTTAAATCCTGTACAATGACCCATGGCTACCTTGTCAAGATTCTGCAGTTGCATGCACAGCTGACGAGTCGGGGTTCTGAAGTCCTCTTCTGCTGGATTCCAGGCCACGTTGGAATCGCTGGCAATGAGGAGGCTGACCTTTTGGTTAGGGGTGCTACAGTACCTTACCCTGGTAAAATTCCCATTAGTGATATAAAATCTGGTGTCTTCTATATAATTAAATACAGCTGGACGAATGACTGGAATAACCAAACAGACAATAAACTTCACAATATTCACCCATCTATCACTCATTAGTCCACATTACCCTATCGCAAACACGTTGTTATATTGACACGCCTCTGGATTGGTCATACCAGATTGACTTATAAACATCTACTGTTTGGTGAGCCTGTTCCAGAGTGCTCCCACTGTCATACTTGCCTCACTGTTCGTCATCTTTTAACCTCATGCACTGCTTTTAATCATTTTTACCAAATACTTTTTAACTGTTCTCATCCCAAACTTGACGATATATTGGGTGATATCCCACACCGTAATTCGTTTTCATTTCTACGACGTACCAATCTGTTTTACTGTGACGTATACAGTGTGAAGTATACACTTTTCTCTGACTAGTATCTGGATGGGAGCCCCCATCCAGATGTCCTTATTTTTATATACTTTTTACCTTTCTACAGTTTGCTTTTATCGTTTTAGACCTCATGGATTTTAGCTTTGCATGTTTTATGCAACACTTTTTACTTGAAAACATTATTTTACTATATTTACACATAGTATGGTGCAGTATGTCCTTTCTGTACCTTGTGCCATTAAACACCAACTAACCAACCAACCAACTTAAATCAATTGCTATCCAAACCGACACAACGAAATCCATACCTGTCTCTCCATCTACTTCTATTCAAAATGCAAAAAAGTCAAATTCTACTCAAAATACTTCATTCATTTTTCCTAAAAAAACCACACACAAGAAAATGCCCCAAAGCAACACCTCCACTCAGAATAAACCATTAATTAAAAAAAGTGCAGCTTACAGGTCAAAATACAATAAAGCTAGACTAAAACGCATCCTTCCACAACGACCCATTGATGACACAATATTAAACTTGGATCCATCTGACTCTGGCATTTCTGACAATATTATGGATGATGACAACATACCCAGTACCCCACTGAAACCAACGGGGATTCAGAGCAAGGTATAGACGATACTATTCTACATTTGGACCCCTCTGACTCTGAAATGTCAGATCTTCCCATGGATGATGACGACATCCCTAGCACCCCTCTCAAGCCTACGGGGGTTCAGAGCAAGATGAGCATCAACCCAAACACAATATGATAATGGCTCTGCTGCTGTCTTGAAACTGCCACGGTTTCCTTAATAAAAACGATGACCTCAAAATGCTGATTTATGATCATAACCCCGCTTGCTTTGCCCTTCAGGAAACTTTTCTCAAAACCAATAGACATACTAAAATCCATAATTACACCATCTTTCGCAAGGACTATGAGCTCAATGATAGGGCCACAGGTGGAGTTGCCCTATTAATTAACAATAGTTATCCTCACACTATGGTCAATCTTAACACAAATCTCCAAGCAGTTGCCACTCGTATTCAATTAAAACAACTCACAACTGTCTGCTGTATATACCTCCCTCCTAGTGAAGCCATAAGCCAAACATCCCTCAATAGTCTCATTCAGCAACTTCCTTCTCCTTTCATCCTCCTTGGTGACATGAATGCTCATAGTCCCTTGTGGGGTAGCAAGGACGCCAACAATAGAGGCCTCCAAATCGAACAAATTCTCACTCACTTCTCCCTTTGCTGAATGAATAATGGTGACAATACTTACCTTCACTATCCAACTAAAACCTTCCATGCAATAGACCTTGCTATCTGTTCTCCATCACTTCTCCCAACATATAATTTTTCTGTATCCAGTGATCGCCACAACAGTGATCATTTTCCGATTCTTCTGTCACCTCTGTACCACAATCCCCAACATACTTTAGTACCTAGATACATTCATGATAAGGCAGATTGGTTCACCTACACTTCCCTGTCTGCCATCACCTCTGATGTTGTTGAAGGCCCCATAGACGAGGTCGTACAAAACGTTACTTCAATTATCATCCAAGCCGCTGATGCCAGCATTCCTAAATCAGGCATCAGACCTCGACGCAATAAAAATTCGCGGTGGAATGAACAATGCATCCTCGCTAAAAAGAAGCAGCAGAAAGCCTGGAGCAATTTTCGGCGGTTCCCCACCACCGAAAACCTCACCCTCTTTAAGCAAGCTAAAGCTTATGCACGTAGAGTCCGGCGTCAGTGTCAAAGAGAATCCTGGATCAAATATATCTCCAGCATTACAGCCTCTACTTCTAGTAAGGAACTATGGACAAAAACAAAAAGAGCCATGGGTATTTATACTAATCAGTCTATTTCCTGTCTATCCATAAATAACAGCATTATATCCGATACAAAAGAAATCGCAAATAGTATTGGTGAATCTCTCTCTTCCATCTCATGCAGTACCTCCTACTCAAACTCTTTCCTTCCATATAAACAAGCAGAACGACAAAAAATAAATTTCAAAACCTCCTCACACTTCACGTACAATAGCGACCTTACCATCCATGAACTCACCAAACACTTAAAAAGGTCCTCAAACACATCCCCAGGTCCCGATGGTATTACTTATGAAATGCTGAAACGCCTATCCCATGCATCTTTACTCAACCTTTTGAAATTGTACAATAGAATATGGAACGAACAAACCTTTCCCATCTCTTGGAGAAATGCAATAGTTATTCCCTTTCCTAAACCAGGAAAAGATACATCTAACTCTAATAACGACCGACCCATAGCCCTTACTAGTTGCCTATGTAAATTAATGGAGAAAATTATCAATACCCGTCTTGTCTACATTTTAGAAACAGGGAACCATATACATCCCTTCCAGAGTGGCTTCCAGAAGGGTAGATCCACCATAAATAACATATTAAAATTAGAGACCCAAATTCGTAATGCCTTCTTACGGAAGAACCACTTAGTCTCTGTGTTTTTTGATATTGAAAAGGCATATGACCGAACGTGGAGGTACGGTATCCTCTTGGATCTTCATAATATAGGACTTCGAGGCAACTTACCCACTTTTATAAAAAACTTTCGATCACTCCGTAATTTCCGCGTCCGGATTAATGGCATGCTATCTAATAACTTTGTTCAAGAGGAGGGTGTTCCACAAGGCTCCGTTCTTAGTGTCACCCCCTTCTCAATAAAAATTAACAACATCCTGAAACAACTGCCCTCGACTGTCTACGGTAGTCTTTATGTCGATGACCTGCAAATCTCCTGTCAGGGAAAGGACATGCGCCTGATAGAACGCCAGCTTCAGAATGCCATCAACCGCATCTTAAAGTGGGGTGACAGAAACGGGCTTAAAATATCAGCAGAGAAAACAGTTTGTACCCATTTTTGCCGGAAGCGCGGGATCCACCCTGATCCGGAACTTTATCTGGACCATACTAATATTGCTGTCAAGGATTCTATCAAATTTTTAGGTTTAAATTTTGACAAGAAACTTACATTTGCTAAACATATCTCAGACATCCGCAATAAATGCGAGAAAAAACTTAACATTTTATAGGTTTTAACCAATACCTCTTGCGGGGCAGACCGTGATGCTCTCTTGCGGATCTACCGTGCCGTCATCCATTCCAAAATTGACTATGCAAGCTGCGTTTATGGATCGGCTTCTAAATCAGCACTAAAAAAACTTGACACTGTGCATCATACTGCACTACGCATATGCTCTTGAGCTTTTAGGACATCGCCTGTACATAGCCTTTACGTCACCTGTCATGAACGATCTCTCACTCTCATACGTCATAAATTATCATTAAATACCTATTATCGCACCCTATCTCATTCTTCACATCCCTTAACCCTTTGCGGACGACCGCCGAGTTTCGCGGAAGTTACACTGGGGACGAAAAGCACCGCTGCGCGAATGACCCTGGAGGACGGGAGATTTTTGACGCTAAGCCTAATCTACATGAAAGACTTAGAATCGCATTGCGCTCCACACTAATTTTACTTCTGCATGATCAGGAACTTTCAAAAGCATTGCATATATATTTTGCTGATAACTATAGGTAATTTTAACATTAGAATTGAAAGATAATGAATAAAAATTAGCACTTACCTTGAAAAAAAAATTATACCTTTCGACAATTACTTTAGAAATTTAATTGAACTTTTATTTTTAAAACGTAATAAAAACTAATAATTTCAAAATAAGATTCAGAAAGACATATATATACAATTAAAAAATGGGATATTTACATATTATTTTAAAAGCATTTTTGTGTGTGATATACTTCAAAGCAAGGATCAATGCATAATCCAACATCGCATTCTCTACATTCATAATAACTCTCCACACGTTTCCTTTTCTCTTTCGTTGTTTGAGAACAAACAACGCACCTCCTTCGTTTGTCTTTTTTCCCAGTTTTAGAACATAATTTAGGAAAATGCCTCCCAGATAAGCGGAATGCAGATAATCCTTTCACCTCGCTTAACTCTAACTTTTTAACACCAAACCCATGAAAATACTATTATAGAACAAATATTCCCCCATCCCTCTGAAAAATAAATAAAAAGTAAAAACACAAGCCGCCGATTACAAAAGAGAGTGGGAGTCTAACGCGACAGCAATCCACTGCACGTGCATTTGTTTACATTACCGAAAAACACTTGTTCACCCTTCTCCCCAAACCAAAACAAAAAAAAAAGTATTTCTGAAGGTCAGTGCTTGGAAAAACCGTTAAAGACCGTTATTGGAAAGTAGCGCCATCTTTTATTCAAAATACAAAACGTTCCATTTAAAAACACGGATACGTGGCAGCCGTCTTCTGCAGAAAATTGACTATCGCCACGTACACGCGTTCGCCGTCCTTTGCGGTAAATTTCAGCTGAACACGCGTACGTGGCGCTCGTCCGGAAAGGGTTAAAGGATTCTCTAATAGACACCCAATTGGACCAGTTTTATGAAAATCGCCCTTTCTGCACTCCCTCCTTCGGACTTAGAATCCGTAGGAGTGTAGCCGGTACCCAATTGGAGGATGATAATGCATCTACTTGTTCATTTCATGAAGTGCCACCATGGACTAAATTGCAGATTTCCTACCTACAACCATTCGAAGGCTTCACAAAACCAAACACTGACCCCATAATATACCAACAGTTATTTCTAGACCATAAAAGCAACTATAGAAACTTCGACGAACTATATACTGACGGCTCAAAATCTCTTAATCACGTTGGCTTTGCTTATGTACATCGAAATCATTCTTAAAACTACACCCTACCTTTATTTTGCTCCATATTTACAGCCGAATTAATAGCTATTTATGAAAGCCTTCTTTACATCTCGAGAACAAATACCAAACATTTCATCATCTACTCTGACTCATTAAGTGTATTAGAGAATCTGAAATCCGGCATCCTCACTCATAGTTATATTTTAAATGTCCTACACATGCACAAGAGACTCATGAACCGTGGATAGAACATTCTCTACTGCTGGGTACCTAGCCATACTGGGATTCTTGGAAACAAGAAAGCTGATTCTTTGGCCAGGCATTCTACTGTCCCATATAATTGAGATCTACCTTATACTGATATAAAATCTGGCATCTCTTTCCTAACAAAAGGAACTTGGAATCATACATGGGAAGGAGAAACCCTAAACAAACTTCACTCTATCCGGCCGGCCCTTACCCACTGGTCCACTCAACCATACCGCAAGCACGATGTTATTCTGACTCGTCTTCGCATTGGCCATACAAGACTTACCCATAAGTACCTTCTATTGGGTGAATTTGCTCAAGAATGCCCTCATTGTCATACTCATCTTACTATACATTATCTTTTAACCTCTTGCTCTGCTTTTAAAACCTTTTACCTAAATTATTTTAATTGTTCTCATCCCAGACTTGACGACCTTTTGGGTGAAACCCCTCACCATCACCTGTTTTTATTCCTTCAACGGGCTAACATTCTTTTCTCGGTGTGAAGTGTCTGCACTTGTCTGAATTGTATCTGGATGGAACCCCCATCCAGATGTTTTTGTTTCACTTTTTATCTGCTTTTAACACCTTTTGATTTTACTTTTACCTTTTTAGTCTTTACAATTAGCTTTTACTAGATTTAGTGGTACCTTTTATCTGAATACATCATGATATGATTTTAACTTCTTGTCTGGCGCAGCATGTCCTTTTTGGACCTTGTGCCAATAAACACCAACCAACCAACCAATCAGAGCAAGGTAGCAATCATTCCTAACATCACTTCATGATGGCTCTGCTGCTTTCATGGAACTGCCACGGTTTTTCAAATAACATTGATGAGCTCAAAACTCTCATCTATGATCATAATCCTGCTTGTTTAGCCCTTCAGGAAACATATTTTAAAACTAATAAACAAACGCGCATTCACAATTATAACATCCTGAGAAAAGACTATGAGATTGGGAAAGGGCTTCCGGTGGTGTTGCCCTTTTAATAAATAATCAATATCCTCATCATATACTCAATCTCAGTACAAATATGCAGGCTGTCGCCATTAGAATCTACCTCAAATACCTTACTAAAATCTGCAATATTTATCTTCCACCAAACGAAACAATTACCCAAACTCAGCTCAATAACTTGGTCCAGCAACTTCCTCCCACTTTCATAATCCTAGGGGACATGAATGCCCACAGTCCATTGTGAGGCAGTACTGGTACTAACAATAGAGGACAACAAATTGAGCAACTAATCACAGACTCTTCCTTATGCATTATGAATAATGGCGACAACACTTACTTCCACTATCCAAGTAAATCCTTCCATGCCATAGATATTGCAATATGCTCTCCCTCCATTCTGCCATCTGGCTTTGTTGTATTTTGTCTTGTAAGCTGAACTTTTTTTGAGTAAAGGTCTATTTTGAGTGGAGAGGTTGCTTTGAGGCTTCTTATTGGGTGTGCTTTTTTGTGTGGCTATTGAGGCATTATTTTGAGTAGTTGACTGTTTAGCTTTTGGGAAGGAAGTTGATGAACAGACAGGTTTGGATTTGGGTGGGTCAGTTTGGGTAGCAATTGATGCAACCGCTTTCACTGTTGCAGCATAAGATTGACCAGGTTTAGGGGTGCGAGAGGCTATTATTTTACGTGCTTCTGGGTAAGACAATCCTTGTGTGGCACGCAAGGACTGGATTTCTTTTTCATAAGACCATTTAGGACAGGAACGGGAATATGAGGGATGGTCTTGTTTGCAGTTAACGCATTTAGGAGAGCCGGAACAGGTGTCACTGTCGTGGCCAGAGATACCACAGCGGGCACATACTGGGGAACCACGACAGGAAGGTTTTGTATGGCCAAACTTTTGGCACTGAAAACAACGGGTAGGATTAGGTATGTACGTTCTGACGGGACATGAAAGGTAGCCTGCTTTGATATGAGATGGAATCTTAGGAGATTGAAAGGTCAAGATTATGTGTTTTGTGTCTATTATTTGGTTATTGCGTTTTATAGTGATTCTGCGAACTGCACTAACATTTTGGGATTTCAGATTTTCCAGGATTTCAGCCTCTGAACAGTGTAACAGGTCAGGTTCTGATATGACGCCTCTTGATGAGTTAAGTGTTTTATGAGGGGAGACAGTGACAGATTTTAGGCCCATAATTTTTAATTTCATAATGTTGTTTGCCTGTGTGCTATTGTTTACTTCCACTAAGAGGTCTCCTGAGCGTATTTTTTTTATTTTAGCAACTTCTCCGACATGATCAGTTATGCACTTATGGATTAGGAAAGGGGATGTTTGGCTAAAGTTACCGTCCTGACATTTCACAAGAAAAAATTTTAAATTACCATCTCCTTGAGTGGGAGATTTCGGAACGTTGACATGAGACGAAGATAATGTCGTATCCATATTGGAGATTGGAAATTCGGACCCGACCGCACCACCCACCACGGAGCCCAACAAGGGGATGCACATTCGTGCACCAGTGCTAGTCGGGTCTATACGCGCACAGTACATCCCTTAGGCAGCGTCCACCCTTAACGACGTGCCCAGTAGATGTCCGTTTGCTTGATCCCTAGCAGTTGATCGAAATCAGTACCACCAGCCGGTTGATACACAGGGGAACGCTGTGCACCTCCCGTTTACCCGAAGCCGAGGCCAAAGCAATGTGTTGGAGAATAAACCCCCTCAATTACCAGGATCCCCATTTCCGGGGACACGGGTCTCCACGCACGGCAAACACGTGGGCAGTTTACCCGCCAACAGAAGTTGACGGTACAGAGCAACCACAGCTTCTGAAGGGGGGCCCTCACTTCAAGAGAAGAAACCACATCGAGGGAGAAGGGGAAGGAGACAGAAGAAGGAGAGAGGAGGGTAAAAAAACAGAGGAGCGAAGGATCGCTGGGGCCCCGGGATTGCGACACCCGTGAAAACCTAAAGAAGGTTTTCCCCCTGAGGGCCCAAAGGGAGGAGTACATATGGGGCGATTCGCATAAAAGCGGTCTAGATGAGTATCGATGAAAGAGTCCTTTAATGGATGTGAGGGATGAGAAAGAATACGGAAATAAGTATTTAATGATAGCTGATGACGGGTGAGGGTGAGAGATGGCTCGTGGCAAGTGACGTAAAGACTATGTACAGGTGAAGTTCTAAAAGCACCAGAGCAAATGCGTAGTGCAGTATGATGCACCGTGTCAAGTTTTTTTAATACTGATCTAGAAGCCGATCCATAAATACCGCATGCGTAGTCCATTTTGGAGCGGATGACGGCACGGTAGATACGCAGGAGAGCGTTGCGGTCTGCTCCCCAAGAGGTGTTAGTTAAAACCTTTAACAAGTTAAGCTTTTTCTCGCATTTACTGCGGATGTCAGAAACATGTTTGGCAAAAGTAAGTTTTCTGTCAAGAGTTATTCCTAAAAATTTAGCAGAATCCTTGAGAACAATATTACTGTGACCCAGGTGAAGTTCTGGATCCGGATGTATCCCGCGCTTCCGGCAAAAATGGGTACAGATTGTTTTTTCAGCAGAAATGGTAAAGCCATTTGTGTTACACCATTTTAGGATACGGTTAATCGAATTTTGAAGCTGCCGTTCGATGAGGCGCATATCTTTACCCTGGCAGGAGATTTGAAGATCATCTACATATAGGCTACCATTGACGGTTGGAGGCAATTGGTTAAGAATATTATTGATTTTTATAGAGAAGAGGGTGACGCTAACGACGGAGCCCTGTGGAACACCCTCTTCTTGTGTGAAATTATCAGACAGAGTGTTGTTGACCCGGACACGGAAGTTTCTGAGTGATAAAAAGTTTTTTATGAAGATTGGTAGGTTGCCTCGAAGGCCTATATTATAGAGGTCTTGAAGGATACCGTATCTCCACGTTCGGTCATATGCCTTTTCGATGTCGAAGAACACTGATACTAAGTGATTCTTCCTAAGGAAGGCATTTCGAATTTGCGTCTCTAAGTTTAAAATATTGTCAATTGTGGACCTGCCTTTGCGAAAGCCACTCTGAAAGGGATGTATATGGTCCCCAGTTTCTAGAATGTAAACAAGGCGGGTATTAACCATTTTTTCCATTAATTTACAGAGACAACTAGTAAGGGCTATGGGACGGTAGTTACTAGGGTTAGAGGTATCTTTCCCAGGTTTTGGGAAGGGAATAACTATTGCATTACTCCAGGCAGAGGGAAAGGTTTGTTCGTT
This sequence comes from Cheiracanthium punctorium, assembly GCA_038373885.1. NCBI lineage: Eukaryota > Metazoa > Arthropoda > Arachnida > Araneae > Cheiracanthiidae > Cheiracanthium > Cheiracanthium punctorium. The sequence goes on from JAWZYV010013294.1 coordinate 46,497, forward strand.
CCAGATTCTATTGTATAATTGTAAGAGGTGAAGTAGGGAGTCATGGGATAAGTGTTTCAGCATTTCATAAGTTATACCATCAGGACCAGGAGAGGTGTTTGAAGACTCTCTTAAGTATTTGGTGATTTCGTTGAAGTTAAATTCGCTATTGTAGGAGAGGTGTGAGGAGGTTTTGAAATTTATTTTTTGCCGTTCAGATCTTTGCTTATATGAAAGAAAGGGGTTTGAGAAGGAGGTACTGCAAGAGATAGAGGCCAGAGTATGACCGATAATATTTGCTATTTCTTTTGTATCAGATATTATATTGTTATTAATGGACAGACAGGATATTGGAGAGTTATTATAGATTCCCATGGCTCTTTTAGTTTTCATCCATAGCTCCTTACTAGAAGTTGAGGTTGTTATGCTGGAGACATATTGCATCCAGGATTGTCTTTGACTCTGCCGCCTTATTTTCCTTGCATAGGCTTTTGCTTTCTTAAAAATAAGGAGGTTTTCGGTGGTAGGGTACCGCCGGAAAATGCTCCAGGCTTTCTTCTGCTGCTTTTTTGCTTTAGTGCAGGTTTCATTCCACCACGGTTTTTTGTTTTTTCGTAGAGAGTTGCTACACTTAGGAATTGCTGCATCAGCAGCTTTGATAATGATATGAGTAATTTTTTCCACAGCTTCGCCAATAGTGCCTTCTATGTCTTCAGGTGATATGGCAGACAGCTTAGAGAAGGTTTCCCAATCTGCTTTATCATGTATGTAGCGGGAGATGAACAAGTTACAGCTAGGAATTTGATATGTAGGTGAAAGTATTATCGGAAAATGATCACTATTGTGTAGGTCACCAGAAACAGAGAAGTTGTACAGCGGCAGGATGGAGGGAGAGCATATTGCAATATCTATGGCATGGAAGGATTTAGTTGGATAGTGGAAGTAAGTGTTGTCGCCATTATTCATAATGCATAAGGAAGAATCTGTTATTAATTGTTCAATCTGTTGTCCTCTATTGTTAGTATCTTTACTTCCCCACAAAGGACTATGGGCATTCATGTCCCCTAGGATAATGAAAGGGGGAGGAATTTGCTGGACCAAGTTATTGAGCTGGGTTCGGGTAATTGTTTCGTTTGGTGGAAGATAAATATTGCAGATGGTAGTAAGGTATTTGAGGTGGATTCTAATGGCGACAGCCTGTATATTTGTAACGAGATTAAGTATATGATGGGGATATTGATTATTTATTAAAAGGGCAACACCACCGGAAGCCCTTTCCCCAAGCTCATAGTCTTTTCTCAGGATGTTGTAGTTGTGAATGCGTGTTTGTTTATTAGTTTTTAGATATGTTTCCTGAAGAGCCAAACAAGAGGGATTATGATCATAAATGAGAGTTTTAAGGTCATCAACTTTATTTGAAAAACCGTGGCAGTTCCATGAAAGCAGCAGAGCCATCATCAAGTGATGTTAGGAATGATGGCCATCTTCCTCTGAATCCCCGTTGGTTTAAGTGGGGTACTGGGTATGTTGTCATCATCCATAATATTGTCAGAGATGTCGGATTCAGAAGGATCCAAGTTTAATATTGCGTCATCAATGGGTCGTTGTGGAAGGATGCGTTTTAGTCTAGCTTTATTGTATTTTGACCTGTAAGCTGCACTTTTTTTAATTGATGGTTTATTCTGGGTGGAGGTGTTGCTTTGGGCCATTTTCTTGGGTGTGGTCTTTTTAGGAGAAATGAAAGAAGTTTTTTGAGTAGAGTTTGACTTTTTTGCATTTTGATTAGAAGTAGATGGAGAGACAGGTATGGATTTCGGTGGATCGGTTTGGATAGCAATTGATTGAACAGTTTTTACTGCTGTAGCATAGGATTGACCAGGTTTAGGAGTGCGGGAGGCTATTATTTTTCTCGCTTCCGGGTAGGACAGTCCTTGTGTGGCACGCAAGGACTGTATTTCTTTTTCATAGGTCCATTTTGGACATGAACGGGAGTAAGAAGGATGATCCTGTTTGCAGTTAATACATTTAGGTGGGGCAGAGCAAGTATCACTGTCGTGGCCAGACGTACCAAAACGGGCACATACTGGGGAACCACGGCAGGAGGTTTTTGTGTGACCGAACTTTTGGCACTGAAAACAACGGGTTGGATTGGGTATGTATGTTCTGACAGGGCATGAAAGGTAGCCTGCTTTGATATGGGATGGGAGATTAGGAGATTGAAAAGTCAAGATTATGTGTTTGGTGTCTATTATTTGGTTATTGCGTTTTATAGTAATTCTGCGAACTGCACTAACATTTTGAGATTTCAGATTTTCTAGGATTTCTGCCTCAGAACAGTGTAAGAGGTCAGGTTCTGATATGACGCCTCTGGATGAGTTAAGTGTGGTATGGGGTGAGACAGTGACAGATTTTAGGCCGATAGTTTTTAATTTCATAATGTTGTTTGCCTGTGTGCTATTGGTTACTTCCACTAAGAGGTCTCCTGATCGAATTTTTTTAATTTTTGCTACTTCTCCAACGTTAGCAGTTATGGACTTATGTATTAGGAAAGGGGATGCTTATCTGAAGTTTCCTTCCTGATATTTCACTAGAAAAAATTTTGCATTAATACCTCCCTGAGTGAGAGAGTTCGGAGCGTTGACGTTTGACAAAGAAAATGTCGTATCCATATTGGGGATTGGGAGTTTCGGACCCGACCGCACCACCCACCACGGAGCCCAACAAGGGGATGCACAAGTGTGCACCAGTGCTAGCCGGGTCTATACGCGCACAGTACATCCCTTAGGCAGCGTCCACCCTTAACGACGTGCCCAGTAGATGTCCGTTTGCTTGATCCCTAGCAGTTGACCGAAATCAGTACCACCAGCCGGTTGATGCACAGGGGAACGCTGTGCACCTCCCGTTTACCCGAAGCCGAGGCCAAAGCAATGTATTGGAGAAAGTACCCCTCAATTACCAGGATCCCCATTTCCGGGGACACGGGTCTCCACGCACGGCAAACACGTGGGCAGTTTAACCGCCAATAGAAGCTGACGGCACAGAGCGACCGCAGCTTCTAAAGGGGGGCCCTCACCTCCAAGGAGGAAACTACACTGAGGGAGAAATCGAAGGAGAAAGCAAAGTAGAGAAGAGGGTAAACAAAAGAGGAGTGAAGGATCGCTGGGGCCCCGGGATTGCGACACCCGTGAAAACCTAAAGAAGGTCTTCCCCCTGAGGGGGTTATACCATCAGGACCAGGAGAGGTGTTTGAAGACTCTCTTAAGTATTTGGTGAGTTCATTGAAGGTAAAATCACTGTTATAAGAGAGGTGTGAGGAGGTTTTGAAATTTATTTTTTGCCGTTCAAACCTTTGTTTATATGAAAGAAAAGTGTTTGAGAAGGAGGTACTGCAAGAGATAGAGGCAAGAGTATGACCGATAATATTTGCTATTTCTTTTGTATCCGATATTATATTGTTATTAATGGACAGACAGGATATTGAAGAGTTATTATAGATTCCCATGGCTCTTTTAGTTTTCGTCCATAGCTCCTTACTAGAAGTTGAGGTTGTTATGCTGGAGACATATTGCATCCAGGATTGTCTTTGACTGTGCCGCCTTATTTTTCTTGCATAGGCTTTTGCTTTCTTAAAAACAAGGAGGTTTTCGATGGTAGGGTACCGCCGAAATATGCTCCAGGCTTTCTTCTGCTGCTTTTTTGCTATAGTGCAGGTTTCGGTTGGTTGGTTGGTTGGTTGGTTGGTGTTTAATGGCACAAGGTCCAGAAAGGACATACTGCGCCAGACTATGTGTATTTAGAATAAAATAACGCTTTCGCGTAAAAGTTGTTGTATAAAACATGTAAAGCTAAAATCCGTAAGGTCTAAAACTGATAAAATCTAATTGTAGAAAGGTAAAAAGTAGATAAAAGTGAGCCAAGGACATCTGGATGGGGGCTCCCATCCAGATACCAGTCAGAGAAAGGTTTATATTTCACACTGAGTAAAACAGATTGATACGTCGAAGAAATGAAAATAAATTACAGTGAGGGGTTTCACCCAATATATCGTCAAGTTTGGGATGAGTACAGTTAAAAAATATTTGGTAAAAATTATTAAAAGCTGTACAAGAAGTTAAAATGTGACGAATGGTAAGGTGAGTATGACAATGTGAACACTCTGGAGCAGGTTCACCCAGGAGTAGGTGTCTGTGGGTGAGTCTCGTGTGACCAATGCGGAGACGAGTTAATATAACATCCTGCTTTCGATATGAAAGGGATGGCCAATGAGTGAGATCAGTTCGGATAGAATGCAGTTTGTTTTCGGTTTCACCTGCCCATTTATTGATCCAACTGCTTTTTATTATGCTAGAAATGCCAGACTTTATATCCTCGTATGCGAGATAGCCAGTATACGGGATTGTAGCATGCCTGGCTAATGTGTCCGCCTTATCATTACCCGGTATCCCAGTATGACTGGGTACCCAGCAGAGGAGAATGTCGTACCCACGATTTGTCAGCTGTTCGTGCATGCGTAGCACTTTAGTAATATAGCTATGAGTAGTGGAGCCTGATTGTAGATTTTCTAGTACACTGAGGGAGTCAGAGTAGATGGTAAATCTGTTGGTCTTCATTCTAGAAATGTATAAAAGGCTTTCATGGATGGCCAGTAATTCAGCTGTAAATATGGAACAGAACGGAGGAAGAGTATAGCTGCAGGTATGGTTATTTTCGACAACGGCAAAGCCAACATAATTATCAGATTTTGAACCATCAGTGTATATTTCTTTATATTTCTTATATGTGTTTTGGTGATCTTGGAATAACTGTTGATAAATTTTTGGGTCTGTATCCTGTTTTGTGAAGCCATTGAAAGGTTGGAGGTACGACGTCTGCAGTGTAGTCCATGGCGGAATTTCATGAAGGGAACAAGGAGAGACTTTGACATTCTCCATTTGGGTACCAACAAGGCTCCTACGCATTCTTAGTCCAAAGGGAGGAGTACATGAGGGCCGATTTCCGTACAGACGGTCCAGGCGAGTGTCCAAAATAGAGTCCTTCAATGGGTGGGATGGATGAGAAAGGATGCGAAAATAGTTGTTTAATGACAGCTTGTGACGGATGTGGGTGAGAGAAGGCTCATGACAAGTGATAAAAAGACTTTGTATGGGTGATGTTCTAAAAGCTCCGGAACAAATGCGTAGTGCGGTGTGATGCACTGTGTCAAGTTTTTTTATTGTTGACCTGCAAGCAGATCCATATATACCACAGGCGTAATCGATTTTGGAACGAATTACTGCACGGTAGATCCGCAACAGGGCGTCACGCTCCGCTCCCCAAGAAGTGTTGGTTAATACCTTTAGGATATTTAGGTCCTTTTCACACTTGTTGCGGATATATGAGATATGATTTGTGAATGTCAGTTTCTTATCGAAGTATATCCCTAAAAATTTTGTGGAGTCACGTATTTCTAGTTTTGAGCTACCCACATAGAGCTCAGGGTCGGGATGGATCCCACGTAAACGACAAAAGTGCGTGCTGACAGTCTTTTCTGCTGAAATGTTAAACCCGTTTGTGGTACACCATTTTAGGATGCGATTAATGGTGTTTTGGAGCTGACGCTCAATGTAACGCATGTCCTTTCCTTGACAAGAAATTTGAAGGTCATCGACGTATAGGCTTCCGTGTACAGATGGAGGTAGTTGAGTGAGAATGTTATTGATTTTTATTGAAAAGAGGGTAACACTTAAGACAGAGCCCTGAGGGACGCCCTCTTCTTGGACGAAACTATTAGATTGAATGCCATTTATTTGTACTCTGAAATTTCGAAGTGAAAGGAAGTTCTGGATAAAGATTGGAAAGTTGCCACGGAAGCCTAGATTATGGAGATCCCGGAGGATACCATATCTCCAGGTCTTGTCGTATGCCTTTTCTATGTCAAAGAAAATAGATATTAAGTGGTTCCGTCGTAAGAAAGCGTTACGAATTTGAGTTTCTAGATATAGTATGTTGTCAACAGTTGATCTGCCCCTGCGGAAGCCACTTTGGTAGGGGTGTATATGGCCCTCTGTTTCTAAAACATAAACTAAGCGTGCATTGATCATTTTCTCCAGCAGTTTGCAAAGGCAACTAGTAAGGGCTATGGGTCTGTAGTTATTAGGATTGGAAGTGTCTTTTCCGGGTTTTGGAAAGGGTATGACTATGGCGTTCCTCCAGGAGGAAGGAAAGGTATGTTCGTTCCAGATTCTATTAAAAAGCTTAAGTAGATTTGACAGGGAATCATGAGAAAGGTGTTTTAGCATTTCATATGTGATACCATCAGGACCAGGAGAAGTATTCGGTAACTGTCTGAGTTGATTGGTAAGTTCATGGATTGTAAACATACTATTGTAGGAGAGCTGCAAGGAGGTTTTAAAATTTAGTTTTTGCCGTTCAGATTGCAGTTTATGGGTATAAAAGGTATTTGAGTAAGAGGTGCTGCAAGAGGATAGAGCCAATGTTTCGCCGATGGTATTTGCAATGTCTGTGGTATCAGAGATAATTTTGTTATTGATGGAAAGGCAGGGTATGGTATGGTTGTTGTATATTCCCATAGCTCTTTTTGTTTTGGTCCATAGCTCCTTACTAGAAATTGATGTTGTAATGCTGGAGACATATTGCATCCATGATTCCTTTTGGGATTGCCGCCTCACCCTGCGGGCGACTGCTTTTGCTTTTTTAAAAGCTATAAGATTTTCTGTTGTGGGATATCGGCGGAAGGTACCCCAGGCTTTCTGCTGCTGCTTTTTTGCCAGGGTGCATGCCTCGTTCCACCACGGTTTTTTATTTCTGCGACAGCTTGTGCCCGATTTCGGAGTACTATGGTCTGCTGCCTTAATTATGGTGGTAGTTATTGTTTCAACGACCTCATCAATAGTGCCTTCTATGATATTTGGTGATATTGTTGACAGTGAGGTGAAAGCCTGCCAATCTGCTTTGTCATGAATGTATCTGGGTATTTTTGAAGTTTGGTTTGGATTCTGATACAAAGGTGAGAGAATGATCGGAAAATGGTCACTGTTATGTAAATTACCAGATACAGAGAAGTTATACAGCGGGAGGATTGGAGGAGAGCAGATGGCAAGGTCTATTGCATGGAAAGTTTTAGTTGGGTAGTGAAAGTAAGTATTGTCGCCATTATTCATGCAGCAAAGGGAGAAGTCAGTGAGAAGTTGCTCTATTTGAAGGCCTCTATTGTTGGTGTCCTTGCTTCCCCACAAAGGACTATGAGCGTTCATGTCACCAAGGAGGATGAAAGGAGGAGGAAGTTGCTGGATGAGACTATTGAGGGATGTTTGGCTTATTACTTCACTAGGAGGGAGGTATATACTGCATACTGTTGTGAGTTGTTTTAATTGAATACGAGAGGCAACTGCTTGGAGGTTTGTGTTAAGATTGACCATAGTGTGAGGATAGCTATTGTTAATTAATAGGGCAACTCCACCTGTGGCCTTATCATTGATTTCATTGTCCTTGCGTAGGATGGTGTAGTTACGGATGTTTGTGTGTCTATTAGTTTTAAGGAAAGTTTCCTGCAGGGCAATACAAGCGGGATTGTGATCGTAAATTAATGTTTTGAGGTCATCGTTTTTATTTAGGAAACCGTGGCAGTTCCAGGATAGCAGCAGAGCCATAATCATGTATTTGGGATGATGCTCATCTTGCTCTTAATCCCCGTAGGCTTGAGAGGGGTGCTAGGAATGTCGTCATCATCCATGGGAAGATCTGACATTTCTGAGTCAGAAGGGTCCAAGTGTAGGATAGTGTCATCTATAGGGCGTTGTGGTGGGACATGTTTGATTTTGGGTTTGTTGTACTTTGTTCGGTAGACAGAAGACTTTTTTATTTGTGGTCGGGTGGAGTTAACATTTTGAGAGTTCTTCTTTAATATATTTTTTTGTGAAGACGTGGAGGATTTAGTTTGATTGGAAGTCGATTGTTTAGATGTTTGTGCTGTTACAGAAGGAAATGAGACAGGTACAGATTTTGGTAATTCAGTTTGGGTTGCTATTGTTTTGGTTGATTTTGTTGCAGCTGCATAAGATAAACCAGGTTTTGGTGTCCGGCTTTCTATTAACTTACGGGCTTCGGGATATGAGATTCTTTGAGAGGCACGTAGGGACTGGATTTCTTTTTCAAACGCCCATTTCGGGCAAGATCTGGAGTATGAAGGATGTTCTTCTTTACAATTTACACATTTTGGAGCTGCAGAGCATGTCTCACTGTCGTGGTCAGAAGCACCACAACGCGCACAGGCAGGTGACCCACGACAGGAGGTTTTAGTATGACCGAACTTTTGGCACTGGAAGCAACGGATGGGATTTGGTATATATGGTCTTACGGGACATAGTAGGTAGCCGGCTTTAATATGAGATGGAATAGTGGGAGACTGAAAAGTTAGGATAATATGTTTAGTATTGATTATTTGAGTATTGCGCCGAATAGTGATTCGACGCACAGCGCATACTTTTTCATCTCTTAGGTTTTCAAGTATTTCAGCTTCAGAGCAGTGCAAAAGGTCGGGTTCTGATACGACTCCTCGGGAGATGTTTAGGGAGGTGTGAGGTGTCACTGTAACAGTTTTTAGGCCAAGGTTTTTTATTTTCATGATTTTGCAGGCTTGTCTATTGTTGGATACTTCTACTAATAGGTCTCCAGATCTTAATTTTTTAACTTTTTTGACTTCTCCTACATTGTCAGTGATACATTTGTGAATTAAAAATGGCGATGTTTCATTAAGGTTACCTTCAATGGAGTGGATAATGAAGAATCGGGCATTCATGTGTGCAAATTGTGTATCGGTGTGTTCATTAGCGGTTGACAGCGGAACGTTGACGATTGACGAAGAATTTTTTATATCCATGTTGGGGAAAATTGAGATTCGGACCCGACCGCACCACCCACCACGGAGCCCAACCAGGGGATGTGCAATTGCACACCAGTGCTAGTCGGGTCTATACGCTCACAGTACATCCCTTAGGCAGCATCCACCCTTAACGACGTGCCCAGTAGATGTCCGATTGCTTGATCCCTAGCAGTTGATCGAAATCAGTACCACCAGCCGATTGATACACAGGGGAACGCTGTGTACCTCCCGTTTACCCGAAGCCGAGGCCAAAGCAATGTGTTGGAGAAAAGACCCCTCAATTACCAGGATCCCCATTTCCGGGGACACGGGTCTCCACGCACGGCAAACACGTGGGTAGTTTTCCGCCAATAGAAGCTGACGGCACAGGGCGGCCGCAGCTTCTAAAGGGGGGCCCTCACCTCCACAGAGGAAACTACACTGAGGGGGAAAAGGAAGGATACAGCTAAGAGGAGAGGAGGGTAGAATAAGGAAAAGCGAAAGGTCGCTGGGGCCCCGGGATTGCGACACCCGTAAAGACCTAAAGTAGGTCTTCCCCCTGAGGGGGTGCAGGTTTCGTTCCACCACGGTTTTTTGTTTTTTCGTTGGGAGTTGCTACACTTTGGAATTGCTGCATCAGCAGCTTGAATTATAATATTGGTAATTTTTTTCACAACTTCGCCAATAGTGCCTTCGATGTCTTCAGATGATATAACAGACATCTTGGAGAAGGTTTCCAAATCTGCTTTACTGTGTATGTACCGGGGAATGTAAAAGTTACAGCTAGGGATTTGGTAAGTGGGTGAAAGAATTATCGGAAAATGATCACTATTGTGTAGGTCACCAGAAACAGAGAAGTTGTACAGTGGCATAATAGAGGGAGAGCATATTGCAATATCTATGGCATGGAAGGATTTGGTTGGATAGTGGAAGTAAGTGTTGTCGCCATTATTCATAATGCATAAGGAAAAATCTGTGATTAGTTGTTCAATCTGTTGTCCTCTATTGTTAGTATCTTTACTGTCCTCAATGGACTATGGCCATTCATGTCCCCTAGGATTATGAAAGGGGGAGGAAGTTGCTGGACCAAGTTATTGAGCTGAGTTTGGGGAATTGTTTCATTTGGTGGAAGATAAATATTGCAGATTGTAGTAAGGTATTTGAGGTGGATTCTAACGGCCTGCATACTTGTACTGAGATTAAGTATATGATGAGGGTATTGATTATTTATTAAAAGGGCAACACCACCCAAGCCCTTTCCCCGAGCTCATAGTCTTTTCTCAGGATGTTATAATTGTGAATGTGCGTTTGTTTATTAGTTTTGAGATATGTTTCCTGAAGGGCCAATAGAGCAGGATTATGATCATAGATTATCGTTTTGAGGTCATCAATTTTATTTAAAAAACCGCGTCAGTTCCAAGAAAGCAGCAGGGCCATAATCAAGTGATGTTAGGGATGACTGAGAGTTTGCTTTTAGTCCCCGTAGGTGTAAGTGGGGTACTAGGAATATTATCGTCATCCATGATATTGTCTGAAATGTCTGAGTCCGTAGGATCCAAGTTTAATATTGCGTCATCAATGGGTCGTTGTGGAAGGATGCGTTTAAGTCTGGCTTTATTATATTTTGACATGTAAGTTGCACTTTTTTTAATTAATGGTTTATTCTGAGTGGAGGGATTGCTTTGGTGTATTTTCTTGGGTGTGCGTTTTTGAGGAGAAGTGAATGAAATATTTTGGGTAGAGTGTGGTTTTTTTGCATTTGAATAGAAGTAGATGGAGAGACAGGTACGGATTTCGGTGGGTCGGTTTGGATAGCAATTGATTTGACAGTTTTTACTGCTGTAGCATAAGACTGACCAGGTTTAGGAGTGCGGGAGGCTATTATTTTACGGGCTTCTGGGTAAGATAGTCCTTGTGTGGCGCGCAAGGACTGTATTTCTTTTTCATAGGTCCATTTTGGACAGGAACGGGAATAAGACGGATGATCTTGTTTGCAGTTAATACATTTGGGTGGCGCAGAGCATGTATCACTGTCGTGGCCAGATGTACCACAACGGGCACATACTGGGGAGCCACGACAGGAGGTTTTTGTGTGACCGAACTTTTGGCATTGAAAACAACGAGTTGGATTGGGTACGTATGGTCTAACAGGACATGAAAGGTAGCCAGCTTTAATGTGCGACGGAAGTTTGGGAGTTTGGAATGTTAAAATGATATTTTTTGTTTCTAGAATTTGGTTATTGCGTTTTATGGTGATTCTGCGAACTGCACAGACATTTTGAGATTTTAGATTATCAAGAATTTCATCCTCAGAACAGTTTAACAGGTCAGGTTCGGATATGACGCCTCTTGATGAGTTGAGTGTGTTATGGGGTGACACAGTAACAGATTTTTGACCAATAGTTTTTAATTTCATGATGTTGGTTGCCTGTTTGCTATTAGTTACTTCTATTAAGATGTCTCCTGATCGTATTTTTTTAATTTTAGAAACTTCTCCAACATTAGCAATTATTGACTTGTGAATTAGAAATGGGGATGTTTGACTAAAGTTTCCTTCCTGACATTTGATAACAAAAAATTTTGCATTAATACCTCCCTGAGTAAGAGAGTTCGGAGCGTTGACGTTTGACAAAGAAAATGTCGTATCCATATTGGGGATTGGGAGTTTCGGACCCGACCGCACCACCCACCACGGAGCCCAACAAGGGGATGCACAAGCGTGCACCAGTGCTAGCCGGGTCTATACGCGCACAGTACATCCCTTAGGCAGCGTCCACCCTTAACGACGTGCCCAGTAGATGTCCGTTTGCTTGATCCCTAGCAGTTGACCGAAATCATTACCACCAGCCGGTTGATGCACAGGGGAACGCTGTGCACCTCCCGTTTACCCGAAGCCGAGGCCAAAGCAATGTGTTGGAGAAAATCCCCTCAATTACCAGGATCCCCATTTCCGGGGACACGGGTCTCCACGCACGGCAAACACGTGGGTAGTTTTCCGCCAATAGAAGCTGACGGCACAGGGCGACCGCAGCTTCTAAAGGGGGGCCCTCACCTCCACAGAGGAAACTACACTGAGGGGGAAAAGGAAGGAGATAGCTAAGAGAAGAGGAGGGTAGAACAAAGATAAGTGAAAGATCGCTGGGGCCCTGGGATTGCGACACCCGTAAAAACCTAAAGTAGGTTTTTCCCCTGAGGGGCGAAAGTATGTGTTCAAAGAAAGCCTATGACGGATATGGTTGAGAGAGGGTTCACTACATGTGACATACAAGCTTTGTGTGGGCGATGTCCTAAAAGAACCTGAACAAATACGTAGTGCAGTGTGATGCACAGTGTCAAGTCTCTTTAAGATTGACTTGCAAGCTGATCCATAAACGCAGCAAGCGTAGTCCATTTTTGATCGAATGACCGCTCGGTAAATGCGTAAAAGGGAGTCCCGGTCTGCACCCCAGGAAGTTGTGCTAAGTACTTTTAAAATATTTAGGTTTCTTTCGCATTTGCTGCGGAGGTAAGCAACATGGTTTGTAAACGTGAGTTTTTTGTCAAAATACAGGCCTAAAAATCTGGTGGAGGCATGAACTGCTATTTTAGAAGCATCCAGGTAGATTTCAGGATCTGGGTGGATCCCACGTCTCCGGCAAAAGTGTGTTGCGGTGGTCTTTTCGGCAGAAATATTAAAACCATTTTTAGTGCTCCACTTGACGATGTGATTAACAGAGTTTTGAAGTTGGCGCTCGATGAGACGCATGTCCTTCCCCTGGCAGGATATCTGGAGATCATCCACGTATAAGCTGCCTTGATTAGTTATAGGAAGTTGTTTAAGAATATCGTTGATTTTTATAGAGAAAAGGGTCACACTGAGAATGGAGCCCTGGGGCACTCCTTCCTCTTGTATGAAGTTATCAGACAGGATGTTACTGATTCGTACTTTGTAGTTTCTTAGGGAAAGGAAATTTCTGATAAAATTAGGCAGGTGCCCACGGAAGCCTAGGGCATGCAGGTCCCGGAGGATCCCGTATCTCCAAGTCCTGTGGTAAGCCTTTTCAATGTCAAAAAAGATGGATACCAAGTGGTTTTTCCTCAGGAATGCATTTCGAATTTGCATCTCCAAATTTAAAATGTTGTCATAAGTAGATCTACCCTTTCGGAAACCGCTCTGGAAAGGGTGGATGTGGCCTTCGGTTTCAAGGATGTATACAGGGCGTGCATTGATTATTTTCTCCATTAATTTGCATAGACAGCTAGTAAGGGCTATGGGACGGTAGTTATTTGGGTTGGAGGTGTCTTTTCCAGGTTTAGGGAATGGAATAACTATGGTATTTCTCCATGAGGAGGGAAAGGTTTCTTCACTCCAGATTCTATTGTATAATATCAAAAGGTTTAGTTGGGAGTCATGGGACAGGTGTTTTAACATTTCTTAAGTAATACCATCGGGCCCGGGAAAGGTATTTGAGGACTGTCTTAAGAATTTTGTGAGTTCATTAATTGTAAGGGCACTATTGTAAGAGAAGTCGGAAGAAGTTTTAAAGTTTATTTTTTTTGTTCTGATTGTTGTTTGTATGGGAGAAAAGAATTTGAGAAAGAGGTACTACTAGAGATGGAAGATAGGGTTTGACCGATAGTATCTGCGATTTCTTTTGTGTCAGAGATAATGCGGTTACCACTGTACAGACAGGATATTGAGTTGTTATTATAGATTCCCATGGCTCTTTTGGTTTTGTTCCACAGCTCCTTACTAGATGTGGAGGTGGAGATCCCGGAGATGTAGTTAATCCAGGATTTTCTCTGGCTCTCCCGTCGTACTTTACGGGCATAAGCTTTTGCTTTCTTAAAGCTAAGTAGGTTGTCAGTGGTGGGGCACCGCCGAAAGGTGCCTCAGGCTTTCTGCTGCTGCTTTTTAGCGAGGGTACATTTATGGTTCCACCACGGTTTTTTATTTTTGCGCGGGCCGATCCCAGACTTTGGAATGCTGGCATCGGCGGCACCAATGATTATTCTGGTAACTTTCTCAACAGCCTCATCTATGGTACCTTCACTGATAGAGGGGGGAAATGCGGATAGAGCAGTGAAGGCATTCCAATCAGCTTTATCTTGGATGTAACAGGGTATGTTGAGGTTCTTATAGGAGTTATGGTATAGTGGTGAGAGAAGGATTGGAAAGTGGTCGCTATTATGCAGGTCGCTGGAAACTGAGAAATTATATAACGGCAAGATGGACGGAGAACAGATAGCAAGATCTATTGCATGGAAGGATTTTGTTGGGAGGTGGAAGTAGGTATTGTCGCCATTATTCATAACGCATAGTGAGAAATCTGTTAGAATTTGTTCTATTTGCTTGCCTCTAAAGTTACTGTCTTTGCTGCCCCACAAATGACTATGAGCATTCATATCGCCAAGGAGAATGAAGGGTGACGGAAGTTGCTGGATAAGGTTATTAAGTGAGGTTTGGCTGATGGTTTCGTGGGGAGGAAGGTAAATACTGCAGACTGTAGTTAGCTGTTTTAATTGGACACGGGCAGCTACTGCTTGGAGATTGGGGTTGAGGTTAACTATTATGTGAGGAATGCTATTGTTAATTAACAGAGCGACTCCACCAGCAGCCCTGTCACTGAGCTCAAAGTCTTTGCGCAGTACCGTGTAATTACGGAGAGCTATATGTCTATTTTTCTTCAGAAAAGTTTCTTCTAGAGCAAAGCAAGCGGGATTATGGTCGTAAATTAAGGTTTTGAGGTCGTCAACTTTATTTAGGAAACCGTGGCAGTTCCAAGAGAGCAACAATGCCATAATTAAGTGATATGGCCATCCTGCAGCTTCTTAGTTGGAATCCCTGCGGGAATATCTGGAGGTTTGATTTCTTCGTGTTCCATTGATTCTTCATCGCTTATTTCGGATTCTGATGGGGCTAGGTTTAAAATAGTGTCATCAATTTGTGGTTGTGGAGGTACTTTTTTCATGCTAGATTTATTGTGTTTTGATTTGTAGGAAGCTGTTTTAGTGAGCAGAGGTCTAACTTGAGTGGAGCTATTGCTTGGTACCTTTTTCTTTGGAGGATTTTTCTGGGATAAGGAGCAAGATTTATTTGGTTTAGGTGCTGTTTGTTTACTCATTGAGGTGTTGGTGGTGGAAGTATTGGTTGATGGATCGGTCTGAGTAGCTATTGAGTTAGTAGATTTTACTGCAGCAGCATAGGATAGGCCAGATTTTGGTGTGCGAGCTTCTATTATTCTACGGGCATCAGGATAAGAAAGTCTTTGAGAGGCGCGCAGGGATTGAATTTCTTTTTCAAATGCCCAATTTGGGCAGGACTTCGAGTATGATGGATGTTCCTGTGTGCAGTTTACACATTTTGCAGGTGCTGAGCAGGTTTCACTGTCGTGGCCAGAGGCACCACAGCGGGCGCAAGCCGGTGATCCACGACAGGAGGTTTTGGTATGACCGAACCTTTGACACTGGAAGCAACGGATAGGATTTGGTATGTATGGTCTAACTGGGCATAATAGATAGCCGGCTTTTATATGAGATGGAATAGTTGGAGACTGAAAGGTTAAGACTATATGTTTAGTGTTAATAAGTTGGTTATTGCGACGAATAGTGATTCGACGAACTGCGCACACACTTTCGTCTCTCAGGTTTTCTAATATTTCGGATTCAGAGCAGTGTAAAAGTTCGGGTTCTGATATGACTCCTCTTGAGGTGTTTAGCGATGTGTGGGGTGACACTGTAATGGATGTTACCCCGAAGTTTTTGATTTTCATTATTTTTGATGCTTGTCTATTGTTTGTTACTTCTACTAGGAGGTCTCCAGATCTTAGTTTTTTTACTTTTTTGACTTCACCTACATTGGCTGAAATGCATTTATGTATAAGGAATGGCGATGTTTCATGAAAGGTACCTTCAACACAGTGTATGATGAAGAATCGAGCATTTGTGTTAAAAAACTGTGAATCCATGTTTTCTTTTGTAATTGATAGTGGAGCATTGACGGCAGACGTGAGATTGGGAGAAGAAGAAATTTTCTGAGCCATGTTGAGGAGTTAGTATTCGGACCCGGCCTCACCACCCACCACGGAGCCCAACCAGGGGATGTGCAATTGCACACCAGTGATAGCCGGGTCTATACGCGCACAGTACATCCCTGTAAGCAGCGTCCACCCTTAACGACGTGCCCAGCAGAAGACCGATTGCTTGATCCCTAGCAGTTGAACAAGTCAGTACCACCAGCCGATTGAGACACAGGGGAACGCTGTGTACTTCCCGTTTACCCGAAGCCGAGGCCAAAGTAATGTGTTGAGGTTGATCCCGTCCCAATGGAAATGCCATTCAGATGATTTCCCCTACGGGAACACCCCTCAATTACCAGGTTCCCCATTTCCGGTGACACGGGTCTCCACGTACGGCAAACACGTGGGTAGTTTTCCGCCAATAGAAGCTGACGGTACAGAGTGACCGCAGCTTCTGAAGGGGGGCCCTCACCTCCAAAGAGGAAACTACACTGAGGGGGGAAAAGGAAGGAGACAGCTAAGAGGAGAGGAGGGTAGAACAAAGAAGAGCGAAGATCGGACGGGCCCCGGGATTGCGACACCCGTAAAGACCTAGAGTAGGTCTTCCCCCTGAGGGGGGAGACGTGTCAGAATCGGTAGATTTAAGAGATTGATCTGAATTGGCTAATTTCAAATTCTGAAAAAGAAAAACATGTACATTGTATTAAATTACGGTGTAAAGAAAAAGTGGGTAATTTCAAAATTTATCATCTATAGAGGAACGGACGAATTAACAACCAAGCCCATAACCACAAAACCACCATATGAAACAGCAAAACGAGTAAAATTTAAATGGAAACTTTAAAAATACAGAAGGGGGAAACAACGAAAAAGCACACAAAATGTACAGTGAGAATTAGGGTCTGTCTGCTGCAACTCCAAAAGAAGGGATGTTTACATCAAGCTCTGTCGCTGGGAGGAATCGAGTATCCCCTCTGAAATCTGATCCTTTACTTAGCTTACAATTAAAACTTAGCTAGCAATTTGATAGAAAGCTTTTTCCGAAACAACATCGTGGCTTCTCTACTGATTGAGAGTCTCGGGAGATGGACTCGTCAAAAAAAAAATCTGAGAAGTGGCTCCTATTCTTGAGCTAAGCAAGTCTACAGATATGTAAAACGAGGGGAGGTGTGTAATAGAAAACTGAAAGCACTAAATTGCATGGAAACCGAGGAAAATCAAATGTATTAGCAAATGAATACTGTTTGAAACTTCACAAAACTTCTTTTCCTTAAATAGGAGCATCTAATTTGATGCTGCAAATTATTTTCCCAGAAAGCTTCGTGGGCTGCAGAAAAAGATATCGAGGGTCGCACGCGGCCCGTGGGCCGAAAGTTTGAAACATCCGAGATAGAGCAACAAAGCCACACGCGCCAGCTGCACAAACAAATACAGCGCCTAAATTCATAATATAGACTGCCAACTATCATCGACGGAGGGAAAAATTAATAGTTTTATGCAAAAAGAAAATTGTATATTTGAGTATTGGCTGCAATTTTACCTTCCCCCTCCCCTCACACACATTCACGATGTTAAATTCCTAGAGCTTTCTCTTGGTTGGTTGGTTGGTTGGTTGGTTGGTATTTTTGGCACAAGGTCCAGAAAGGACATACTGCGCCAGACGTTGAGTTAAGTCAAATAAAGATGTGTTCAGTATAAAAGGTGTCATAAAACCCAGTAAAAGCTAAAATGTAAAGGTGATAAAGGAGACAAGTAAATTTCAAAAGTAGATAAAAGAGGTAAAACCAAAAGCATATGGATGGGGGCTCCCATCCAGATGCCAGTCAGGCAAAAGTGGACATTTCAAACTGAATAAAATATGTTTGTGCGCCGAAGAAAGGCAAACAAGTTATGGTGTGGGATATCACCCAATATGTCGTCAAGTTTGGGATGAGAAGAGTTAAAAAATATTTGGTAAAGATCATTAAAAGCAGAGCAAGAGGTTAAAAGATGATGTATACTAAGTTGAGTATGACAATGTGGGCATTCAGGAGCAGGTTCACCCAAAAGGAGGTACTTATGGGTTAGTCTTGTATGGCCAATGCGAAGGCGAGTGAGAGTGACATCGTGCTTGCGGTACGGTTGAGTGGACCAGTGGGTAAGGGCTGGCCGGATAGAGTGAAGTTTGTTTTGGGTTTCACAGTCCCATATGTGATTCCAAGTGCCTTTTGTTAGGGAAGAGATGCCAGACTTTATATCAGTATAGGGCAGACCACAGTTATATGGGACGGTAGAATGCCTGGCCAAAGAATCTACTTTTTCGTTTCCGGGAATGCCAATATGGCTAGGTACCCAGCAGTAGAGGATAATGTATCCACGGTTCATGAGTCTCTTGTGCATGCGTAAGACTTTCAAAATATAACTATGAGTGAGGGAGCCGGATTTCAGATTCTCCAAGACACTTAATGAGTCAGAGTAAAGGATGAAATGTTTGGTATTTGTTCTCGAGATGTAAAGAAGGCTTTCATAAATAGCTATTAATTCGGCTGTAAATATGGAACAAAACGAAGGTAGGGTGTAGTTGTAAGAATGATTATGATGTACATAAGCAAAGCCAACGTGATTATGAGATTTTGAGCCGTCAGTATACAGTTCTTCGAAGTTTTGATATTTGCTTTTATGGTCTAGAAATAACTGTTTATATATTATGGGGTCAGTGTTTGGTTTTGTGAAGCCTTCGAATGGTTGTAGGTAGGGAATCTGCAATTCGGTCCATGGTGGGACTTCATGAAATGAACAAGTAGATACATTAAGATCCTCCAATTGGGTACCGACTACACTCCTACGGATCCTAAGTCCGAAGGGGGGAGTGCAGGAAGGGCGATTTGCATAAAACTGGTCCAGTTGGGTATCTATGAAAGAATCCTTTAAGGGATGTGAAGAATGAGAAAAGATGCGAAAATAGGTATTTAATGATAGTTTCTGACGTATGAGAGTGAGGGATGGTTCATGACAGGTGATGTAAAGGCTATGGATAGGTGATGTCCTAAAAGCACCAGAACATATGCGTAGTGCAGTATGATGCACTGTGTCAAGTTTTTTTAGCGTAGATTTAGAAGCTGATGCATAGATGCAGCTTGCATAGTCCATTTTAGAACGGATGACAGCACGGTAGATCCGCATCAGAGCATCCCGCTCGGTCCCCCAAGAGGTATTGGTTAAAACCTTTAAAATGTTCAGTTTTTTTTCGCATTTTCTACGAATGTCAGAAATATGATTAGCGAACGTAAGTTGATTGTCAAAAGTTAGGCCTAAAAATTTAAAAGAGTCCTTGATAATGATTTTGGTACGATGGAGGTAAAGTTCTGGATCTGGGTGGATCCCACGCTTCCGGCAGAAGTAAATGCAAGTTGTTTTTTCTGCAGAAATATTATACCCATTGGTATTGCACCATTTTTGGATGTGATTGATAGAGGTTTGAAGCTGCCGTTCTATGTAACGCATGTCTTGCCCCTGACAGGAGATCTGTAGGTCATCAACATATAGGCTACCGTGTACTGTCGGAGGGAGCTGGTTGAGGATATTGTTGATTTTTATTGAAAAGAGGGTGACGCTAAGGACAGAGCCTTGTGGTACACCCTCTTCTTGTATAAAGTTATCAGAAAGGGTGTCTTTGATGCGTACTTTGAAGTTCCGGAGTGAGAGAAAATTCTTGATAAATATAGGTAGGTTTCCACGGAAGCCCATATTGAAGAGATCACGCAGTATGCCATATCTCCAAGTGTGGTCATAAGCTTTTTCGATATCAAAGAAAATTGATACAAGGTGGTTCTTTCTTAAGAATGCGTTACGGATTTGAGTTTCTAAATATAAGATATTATCGACTGTGCTTCTGCCTTTGCGGAATCCACTCTGGAAAGGGTGTATATGGCCCTCAGTTTCTAAAACGTATACTAGACGCGTATTAATCATTCGCTCCAGTAGTTTGCACAGACAACTAGTTAGGGCTATGGGTCGATAGTTATTGGGATTAGTGGTGTCTTTTCCAGGTTTGGGTAAGGGAATGATCATTGCATTTCTCCACTCCAAGGGAAACGCATGCTCATTCCATATTCTATTGTATAGCTGTAAAAGACAATTAAGGAATCATGGGAGAGGTGTTTAAGCATATCATTAGTGATGCCATCAGGGCCAGGGGATGTACTTGATAACTGTCTTAAACTGTTGCGTAGTTCATTCATAGTGAAAGGACTATTGTAGGAGAAGTTCGAGGAAGTTTTGAAGTTTAATTTGTGGCGTTCGGATTGTTCCTTCTATGGAAGAAAGGTGCTAGAATACGAGGTTTTGCAGGATGTGAATGCTAGAGATTGACCTATTGTATTTGCAATTCTTTTTGTATCTGAAATAATTTGGTTATTGATGGATAGGCAGGATATGGAGTGATTACTATAGATGCCCATGATTCTTTTAGTTTTGTCCCATAGTTCCTTACTGGAGGTAGAAGGTGAGATACTGGAGACGTATTTAATCCAGGATTCTCTCTGGGAACGTCTCCTTATTTTGCGTGCATTTGCACGAGCTTTTTTAAAGGTTATAAGGTTTTCAGTGGTGGGGTACCGCCGAAAATTACCCCACGCTTTCTTCTGCTGTTTTTTAGCGAGGGTGCAAGCCTCGTTCCACCACGGCTTTTTAATTCTATGGTTGCTTTTAACAGATTTTGGAATGCTCGCGTCGGCTGCATTTATGATAATGGAGGTGACATTCCTAACGACCTCGTCTATGTTTCCTTCAATAATGTTTGGTAATATGGTAGATAGCAAAGAAAAAGTCTGCCAGTCTGCTTTATTATGAATGTATCTGGGTATGTTAGTGGTTTGGTTGACATTCTGATATAAGGGTGAGAGAATGATCGGAAAGTGATCGCTGTATTGCAAGTCGCCAGAAACTGAGAAATTATAGAGGGGGAGGATTGAAGGGGAACAGATGGCAAGGTCGATGGCATGAAAGGATTTAGTTGGCTGATGGAAGTAAGTATTGTCGCCGTTATTCATAATACTCAGAGTGAAATGAGTAGTAATTTGTTCTATTTGTTCACCTCTAGTATTGGTATCTTTGCTGCCCCATAATTTGCTATGGCCATTCATGTCACCAAGGAGTATAAAGGGTGTTGGAAGTTCATGAATAAGATTATTGAGAGATGTTTGGCTGATTGTTTCGTTTGGAGGGAGATAAATGCAGCAAATGGTAGTGAGCTGTTTTAATTTGACACGAGCGGCAACTGCTTGGAGATTGGTATTCAGATTAACTATTATGTAGGGATAGTTATTGTTGACTAACAGGGCCACACCACCAGAGGCCCTGTTCCTGAGTTCATAGTCTTTCCGAAGCATTGTATATTTGTGGATGGTCGGATGTTTATCAGCTTTGAGATAAGTTTCTTGAAGAGCAAAGCAGGCGGGATTGAGGTCATAGAGAAGTGTTTTAAGGTCATCCATTTTATTCTGAAAGCCGTGGCAGTTCCATGAGAGCAACAATGCCATAATTATGTAATGTTATAGTCATTGTGCGTCTCCTTTGTAATCCCTGCAGAGATATCAGGCGGTTTTACTTCTTCCTGTTCCATTGATTCTTCATCACTGATGTCTGATTCTGATGGGGCAAGTCTTAAAATTGTGTCATCAATATGTGGCTGTGGAGGTACTTTTTTCTTGCTAAATTTGTTATATTTGAATTTGTAAGTAGCTGTTTTACTAAGCTGTGGTCTGATTTGGGTAGAGCTATTACTTGTTACCTTTTTCTTTGGTGGAGATTTTGGAGATGTAGAGCAAGGTTTGTTTTGTTTAAGAGTACTTTGTTTACTTGTTAAGATATTGATGGTGGAAATATTTGATGGAGAGTCGGTTTGAATGGCTATTGATTTCGTAGATTTTACTATAGTTGCATAGGATAGGCCAGGTTTTGGTGTGCGAGCTTCTATTATTTTACGAGCTTCAGGGTATGAGATTCTTTGTGTAGCACGAATTGATTGGATTTCTTTTTCAAATGCCCATTTAGGGCATGACTTGGAATATGATGGATGTTCCTGTTTACAGTTGACACATTTAGCAGCTGCAGAGCAGGTGTCACTGTCGTGGTCAGAGGCACCACAACGAGCGCAGGCCGGTGACCCACGACAGGAGGTTTTAGTATGACCGAACTTTTGACACTGGAAGCAACGGATAGGATTTGGTATGTATGGTCTTACGGGACATAATAGATAGCCAGCTTTGATATGGGTACGAATAGTGGGTGACTGAAAAGTTAGGACAATATGTTTAATGTTGATTGTTTGATTATTGCGTCGGATAGTTATTCGGCGCACAGCACATACTTTTTCGTCTCTGAGATTTTCTAATATTTCAGCTTCAGAGCAGTGCAAAAGTTCGGGTTCTGATACGACTCCTCGCGAGATATTTAGGGATGTGTGGGGTGTCACTGTAACAGGTTTTAGGCCAAAGTTTTTAATCTTCATTACTTTGGATGCTTGTCTATTGCTTGATACTTCAACTAATAGGTCTCCAGATCGTAATTTTTTAACTTTTTTGACTTCTCCTACATTGTCTGTGATACATTTGTGTATTAAGAATGGTGATGTTTCATTAAAGGTACCTTCAACATAGTGGATGATGAAGAATCGAGCGTTCATATGTGAAAGTTGTGCATCAGTGTTTTCATTAGGAGTGGACAGTGGATTTAAGGTATGCGGAACATTGACGTTTGATAAAGAATTTTTCATAGCCATGTTGGGGGAATTGAGATTCGGACCCGACCGCACCACCCACCACGGAGCCCAACGAGGGGGTGTGCAATTGCACACCAGTGCTAATCGGGTCTATACGCGCTCAGTACATCCCTTAGGCAGCGTCCACCCTTAACGACGTGCCCAGTAGATGTCCGATTGCTTGATCCCTAGCAGTTGATCGAAATCTGTACCACCAGCCGATTGATATACAGGGGAACGCTGTATACCTCCCGTTTACCCGAAGCCGAGGCCAAAGCAATGTGTTGAGGTTTCTCCCGTGTCTGTGGAAATTCCGTAATGATGATTTCCTTTACGGGAACACCCCTCAATTACCAGGATCCCCATTTCCGGGGACACGGGTCTCCACGCACGGCCAACACGTGGGTAGTTTTCCGCCAATAGAAGCTGACAGCACAGGGCGACCGCAGCTTATAAAGGGGGGCCCTCACCTCCACAGAGGAAACTACACTGAGGGGGAAAAGGAAGGAGATAGCTAAGAGAAGAGGAGGGTAGGACATAGAAAAGCGAAAGATCGCTGGGGCCCCGGGATTGCGACACCCGTAAAAACCTAAAGTAGGTTTTTCCCCTGAGGGGGAGCTTTCTCTTGGGGATGGGGACATCAGTCGTTATTGGTATAGCAATTTAGAAAAATTGAGATTAAAAAAGTCCATAACTGGGACATCTAAAACAATTGCTAATCCAGAAAATATTCCAGCTAGTAAGGCTTAAGTCCCTTACTTCTACGACAATGTCACATGACTCCTTCCCCAGCAGGTGGTTTCAATACAACCCCTTTTGAAAATTGTATGGATCCCTTTTTTTCAACACCGAATCGTATGGATGCGGTAAGCCACGGCGTTAGAAATCATTTAGCAATTTTCATATTTTTAACATTATAATCTCAAATTTAAGCACGATGCGCCACCTGAAGATGGCATTTCTAATCAAAATTCTTCTGGGGATATGTTTGCCTGGTTCTGGTTGTGAAACTTATGTAAAGTTTTTTGATGTTATTGTGAAGTTCCCTACATATGATATTATTTTTATTTGTGGTGATTTTAACTTATCTGTAACAACAGGGTGTCTTAATGTTAATTGTTTGGATCCTATATTAAATGAACTATTTATTTTTTTTCAACTCTATAATTAAAACCAACTTAATACAGTACCTAACTGTCGCAACAAATTTTTAGATTTGATTTTGGCTTATATCAATTTTTGTAATATTTGGTTGAGCACAGTGATAGACCTTTGGTTTCTGAAGATGATTAATAACAATAGACAATTATGTTCCAACTCGGGCTGGTAAGAAAAGTAGTGGCATTGGTGGTTATGATTTTAAAAAAACTGATTTTTTTACTGTGTGGCATATATTTTCTGAGACTGACTGGAATTTTCTGAATGCTTTTAATAAGGTTGATGAAGCTGTGCATTGCTTTTATGTGTATCTATATGATGTTTTAAACCATACGATTCCTGTGAAATCTTCAAGAAAAAAATTCCCCTTTTGGTATTCCACGGAAACTATTAAATTAATTAAATGTAAAAGTAAAGTTCGTAGGCTTTTATTAAAAAGTGGGGATCCGATCATTTCCGATGAATTTAAGTATTTTAGATCTAAATTAAAGATCAGTATTGGTAAGGATTATGCTTCTTATTTGCAGAATACAGAAAATAAACTGATCTGACCCTAAGAAGTTCTTGTCTTATTTTAATAAGTGTAAAACTGCCAAATAACGCCTTATATGCTAAATTTACTAAGTACTGATTAATTGTTTTTTAAGTAATTTTTTTTATATTTCTAGTTAACATGGATATTGCGATGGTAAACGAGGACGCTGAGCGTCATTAGTACAAGATCTTCCTTAACTTATTGGCTACAATTGGTGACCCAGACGGGATTTGAAACTGCAACCTTCAAATGTGGTGACCGGTGCTGGCAGATGAAAGAGGGGAAAGAAGCAAAACAAATTTGACTTATTTGTAAAGTCTATTTATTAAACAAAAAGTAAAGAGCAAAAAAGATGCTATATGTTTGACATAATTAATAAAAATTGCAAGTTTTACTCCCTTGACCAAATTTAAAAAAAGAACCTATTTACAAAAAACAGTATAACATGGCTAGTAGGATGGTTAATACGGAGTATGTCTCACGGACGATGCAATACAGGCCTGACAACGCCTAGGCATGCTGAGTATCAAATGATCAATCTCATCTTGGGGAATTTTACACCACTCATCAAGCAATGCTCTCCGAAGTTCCGGTAGACAGGTGGGAGGGGGTTGACGGGCTGCAATTCGTCGGCCAAGCATATCCCACACACGCTCTATTGGATTCATGTCCGGTGAGTATGCTGGCCAATGCATACGGGTGATATCCTCCGATTGAAGGCATTCGTCTACAATGTTTGCACGGTGAGTACGGGCGTTGTCATCCATAAACACAAATTCAGCACCCATGGCGCCCCGAAACAAACGTACATGTTGTTCCAGAATGACATCCCGATAGATGTGGCCTGTCATCGTTACACTCTGAACATGCAGGTCAGTTCTGGAACCAAGAATAATTCCTCCCCAAACGAGCCATCCTGCACCACCGTAACGGTGTCTTTCAATGGTGTTCTCTTGGTGGTAACGGGTACCTGGCGCTCTCCAGATGAATGTCCGGCGAGAATCAGACTCCAAACTAAACCTGGACTCTTCGGAAAACATCACACAAGACCACTGTTGCGGTGTCCACAATGCATGCTCTCTACTCCAGGTTAATCGCAGGCGACAGTGAGTTGCGGTAAGTGGAACACATCTGACAGGCCTACGAGCATATACCAATGTGCCCTAAGCGTCTGTACACGGTCTGCCTTGAAACTGTCGTACCGGTAGCTGAAGAGAGCTGACGAGAGAGGTCTGATGCTGTACTCCGTCTGTTTCTTTTGGCAGTAACTGCCAAATGGCGGTCCGCATTCGGCGTTGTAACTCGGGGGCGACCTGTGCTGTAACGTCTACTCACATTACCATCATCTTGGAATCGTTGCCAAAGCCTGGAGATGACACTCTGGGCGATTCCAAGTTCCTCGGATACTTCCAGCTGGGTACGTCCACATTCCAGTCGTCCGACAATTCTGCCACGTAAAACATCATCCAAATGCCTCCTTTGTGCCATAACTATGCGGTTTTTGCACTGAAAGGCTTTCACAGCGCTTGTGAACAATTTTACTTCTTTGCCACCATTCCTTATATACCCCTCTCTTACACTCTCGTCATTGTGACGTACCATCCACGCCATCTGGTGGTTTCCTGTAATTTGCATATTCTTCTTCAAGATGTGTGTGATCATTCCACAGGTGAAATTTTTATTTTAGAGATCAATTTCTGCGTGATTCTGAATTATCCTTAACTTATGGACACGAGTGTATTTTTGAATAGGTTTGTGCCATACAAATATCAGTTAAAACAGTGTACTTCAATCGTATCCGGAAAAGAAGGTTAGATCATTGGAGAAAGGGAAACATATACGAGAAGTTTCACCCGAAATTTTGTCAAGTCCAGGATGAAGGCAGTTAAAAAAATTAAAAAAATTATTTAAAAGCATTTGTTGTTAAAACGTGATAAAGGGAGACTCGGGTATGGCAATGAGTACAGTAGTGCAGATTTACCAAAAATGGTGCAATACAAATAGTTTTAATATTTTAGTAGAGACCATATTCTTTGACGTTCATGGTGTTTATGAGCAAGTTCATTGTGACCAATACAGAGGCGGTACAAAATAACATCGTGCTTTTTGTAAGAAAGAGAAGGTTAAAGGGCGAGAGATTTATGTATAGTATGGATTTTATTTTCAATTTCGTTTTCCTATTCTTTGAGCTACTGGGTTTTTTTTTTTTTTTTTTTTACACACAACTTACCAGGCTTTACGTCACTAAGATAGTGGACCAGAGTAAGAAAGAGTCGCTCACTCAGCCAATGAGTCTGCCTTGTCATTGGAGCGAGTCCCAATATGGCTGGGTAACCAGCAGAAGAGAATTTTAAAAACCCCGATTCGTGAGCTGTTTATGCATATGTGGGACTTTGGTAATGTAAATATGTGTGATAGAGCGAGATTTCAGGTTTTCTGGAACACTTAGAATCCGAGTATATGATGCAGTCCCCCCCCCTATTCTCAATATATAAAGACCTTCATAAATGGCGAGTGATACAGCAGTGAAAACAGAACAAAGAGAGGGTAGAGTATAACTGTATGTGTGAGTACGATTTATAAAAGAAAAATGACTAATTTCCAGACTTGGAACTATCAGTGCAAGCGTGTTATTTTCGGAAAATGTACATAAATGGTGATGGAAAGGTGTTGATAAATTCATGCATCAGTGTTCTCTTTTATGAATCCTTTAAAGTGTTGCAAGTAAAAGCAAAGCGGTCACCCCCCCCTCCAATGAGGCATTATAGACCACATTTACAATGTTCATATATTTACCACTTTTCTTTTCGGAACAGGAAACGTTTTTCAAAAATCAGTTTTCTTTCAAAATACACTTACGATTTTAATGTAGTTGCGACCAGTCATTTTTGTGCAATCTAGGTAGAGCTCCGGATCTGGATGGATCCCACCCCCCAACATCTTCTCTATTGAAATATTGAAATCATTTGTAATGCAGACTTTCTGGCTATGATTAATTTGTTGGTTGGTTGGGGTTTAATGGCACAAGGTCCAGAAAGGACATACTGCGCCAGACTATGTGTATATATAGTAAAATATGAAGTTTTCAAGTAAAAACGTGTTGCATAAGACATGTAAAGCTAAAATCTGTGAGGTCGAAAAACGGTAAAAGCAAACTGTAGAGAGGTAAAAAGGAGATAAAAATAAGTCAAGGACATCTGGATGGGGGCTCCCATCCAGGTACCAGTCAGAGAAAAAGTGTATACTTTACACTGAGTAAAAAATATTGATACGCCGAAGAAATGCAAACAAATTACGGTGTGGGATTTCACCCAATATATCGTCAAGTTTGGGATGAGAACAGTTAAAAAGTATTTGGTAAAAATGGTTAAAAGCAGTGCATGAGGTTAAAAGATGACGAACAGTGAGGCTAGTATGACAGTGGGAGCACTCTGGAGCAGGCTCACCAAACAGTAGGTGTTTATGAGTCAATCTGGTATGACCAATCCGGAGGCGTGTCAATATAACATCTTGTTTGCGATAGGGTAATGTGGACCAATGAGTGATAGATGGGTGAATATTGTGAAGTATATTCTCTGTTTGGCCGTTCCAGTCATTCGTCCAGCTGTTTTTAATTATACAGAAGACACCAGATTTTATATCATTTATGGGGATTTTACCAGGGTAAGGGACTGTAGCACCTCTGGCTTAAAGGTCAGCCTCCTCATTGCCAGGGATTCCGACGTGGTCTGGAACCCAGCAGAAGAGGACCTCTAAACCCCGTCTCGTCAGCTGTGCATGCAACTGCAAAATTTTGACAAGATAGCCATGGGTCATTGTACAGGATTTAAGGCTTTCTAGAGCGCTTAGCGAATCCGTATATATAATGGTATGTTATTGGTTCTTTTTACTGATATAAGAAAGGCCCTCGTAGATGACAAGCAGTTCAGCTGTGATTACGGAGCAAAACTTGGGAAGAGTATAACTGCAAGTTAGGGTACGATTTGTATATGCAAAGCCAACATGATCTGCAGACCTGGAGCCGTATGTATATAAGTCTTCATAATTTTGGTAAGTGTCCCTATGATGATGGAAGAGTCGTTGGTAAATATGGGCGTCAGTATTTTCTTTCTTATATCCTTTAAAGGGCTGCAAAATAACGATGTGATGGGCATTCCAGGGTCGTATCTCATTTGGAGAATGAGAAAAAATGTATCTGAATTAAGTGGGCGTCAGCGATGTTCCTTCCTACGAGCCCTCAGTCCAAACGGATTTATACAGGATGGACGATTTTGGTAAAGACGATCCTGTTGGTTATCTAAAGCCGCAGCCCTCAAAATGTGTGCGGCATGAGAAATGATACGGTAATATGGATAGCCCATGGCGAATGTATGTGAGGGATGGTTCATGACAGGTGATGTACAAACTCTGTATAGGGGAGGTCCTAAAAGCTCCTGAACAAATACGTAGTGCAGAGTGATGCACCGTGTCAAGTTTTCTTAAAATAGATTTGCTGGCAGACTCATAAGCACAGCATGCATAGTCCATTTTCGAGCGAATGACAGCTCGATAAATGCGTAAAAGGGCATCACGGTCAGCTCCCCAAAAAGTATTTGTAAGGACTTTTAAGATGTTTAAATTCTTTTCACATTTGTTGCGGATGTAAGAAATATGTGTAGCAAAAGTTAGTTTCTTGTCAAAATGGATACCTAAAAATTTAGTAGAGTCTTTAACGTCAATTTTTGTGCGACCAAGATACAGGTCAGGATCCGGATGGATCCCTCGTCTTCGACAGAAGTGTACAGAAACAGTATTTTCGGCAGATATTGTGATGTCAGAGTGTCGGCTCTCAGCCCTCTCCGCCCCCCACCGACAGTGGAAGAGATAAGAAGAGAAGGCTATTGACCTCCGTCGAGGGAGGACGTGTTTTCCTTGTGGTGGCGATACCACCGAGTTAGAAGCAGCGTGGTGCTGGCTTCCAAATTTATTTTAAATGTATTCTTTATGTTATTCGTATGCAAATTTTTAATCCAGAGAAGTATCATCATTATATATGTATATATATCTTAATAAAGGAAATCTGTATTAAACCAAGAAGTACAAGGTGTATATTCGAGTAGGTGGAGGAACATCACACGCTCTCTTTCGAGAACCAGAGAGCTTTAGAAAAGGTAGGAGCTCTTTGACTATTTCAGTGAATTGATATTGATGATTATAAGCAGCAGTTTTATGAAGAATTGTATTAAAATTAAGTATATTGCTATAGAATTTTGATTGAAAAAAAAATAAGATGTTCAATATAAAGGGACTGAGAAAAGAAGACTTGGTTGTTGTAGCTAAAGAGTTAGGTCTAACGGTCGAGAGTGACCATCGAATTATCGATTTGAAAAAGTTAATCGAAGAAAGTCCACAGTATACGTCGGATTTCGATTTTGTAAAAGAATTTTTAATTTCCACAGTAGAGGAACGGAAAGAGCGCGAGAAAAAGGAAAGTGAACGGTTAGCATCAGAGCAGAGAGATGATAAAAGGGAGCAAGAAGAACGGGATAAATTAAAAGAGGAACATGAGGAGCATTGGAATTGGAAAAAGTCAGGTTAGAACTCGCGAAGGCACAGTTAGAGATCGCGAAAATTCAGGCGGATAATAAAAACGTAAATACGATTTCAGAGGAGCAAAATTTAAGTGTCATTCCACTGGAGTCACTGATAAAGAGTATTAAGACTTTAACCCTGCCAGTGCCCATTCAGCCCGAAACATGGAACCTATTTTTCAAATCATTAGAGAGAGCATTCGAAATAAAAAAGGTCGAGAATAATTTGAAGGTAGAAATTTTATTAAATTTATTAGGTGAACGAGCTGCACATTTATTAGTGTATATTAATGCGGAGGAGATGAAGGATTATCAAAAGGTCAAGTTGTTAATATTACAAGAGTTTCATCCGACCCCAGAGGCTTGTTTAGAGAAGTTTTTATCCGCAAAGAGAAACAAAAATGAAAACCACATGCAGTTTGCTAGTAGGTTGAGGGCAAATTGGGACTTCTATTGCGAACTGAGGAAGGTAACCGATCTAGAAACTTTAAAAGATTTGATAGTTAGTGATAGATTATTAGATTCAATAGACCCTGACACGAGAAGTTACATTCTTCTCAAACAGAAGGATGACTGGTTAAAACCCAAACAAATAGGAGAATTGTGCGACAGCTATTTTACATCTAAGGGGAAAAGTTTTTCGGAAATTTATAGGTCAACTAGATATGGTAATACCAATAACCCAGGTGTAGACCCTCATTCAAATTTAAAATATGTCCCACCCCCTATGAGGAATAGTTACAATAATAAAAATAACAATCCAGCTAAAACGTGTAAATTATGCAAACAAACATCCAACCATTTGCGATTTTGCCCAAATAATAAAGTTAAACAAAATGTGCCTGAAGTTTCGCTAACCGCAATAAGTCAGAAAGGAAAAAGTAAGGAAGACGATAAATTGCCAGAGTGAAAGCCGAATATTTCGATATCGAAAGGGTTCAGAAATTACAAACGCTAGAGTATGCAGACATTCAAATCGAGGGGAAAAGAGTCAAAGCATTGATTGACTCCGCTGCTCGAAATGCCCGTTATAAGACGCGATCAAATTTCGGAAACTTTTGATACGGATGAATATTCTAAAGTAAAGCTTGTGTCCGCATTCGGCGAGGAAATTACAGCAGAAGTGCGAACATTACCCATTGCATTAAAATCACAAGACCCAAACTATTCGTATAACGAGGTAAACATTCTATTCGCCGTCACTGATAAGCTGACAGTCCCCTGCATCATTACGCCACAAATTTACGAGCTACTTCAAAGCGCGTGTTTGCCTGTGTTAGGAATTTTCGAGTGGAAGAGTTCGTCCGAGAATTTATTAGGAGGGAATGTAGGTCAAAGCCAGCCAGAGAATGTACAGCTGGCCCCTCGCGAACAAGCTAGAGAAGATGTGTCTAAATACGAGCAGACCCGATGTCAAACAGCAGTTATCAACAAATCCGAAGAAGTTTCTGGCGAAATTAATGAGCAGCTATCAGATGCTACTCTTTTCAAAAAACAACAAGAGGAGTGTGAAACTTTGAGAGAGGTCTGGGGATTTGCGAGGCAGAATAAAAATAATTATTTTTTGATAGATGGATTAATTTATCACAGGGATAAAATTTTGGGAGAGAAAGTAATCCAATTAGTCGTACCGAAAGTTAGGAGGGAACAAGTTTTGAAGTTAGGGCACGAATCTGTTTTCGCCAACCATTTGGGAATGCGAAAAACGAAAGAAAGAATACGGTATTCATTCTTTTGGCCGAGTATGTCAAGGGATATAGAGGAGTATTGTAAATCTTGTAAGGAATGTCAATTAAGGAGTAGAGAAAGAGAGAGAGATAAAATCCCTATAACACCAGTACCTAGACCTCCGTTCCCTTTCGATCAGGTTAATATCGATATTATAGGACCGATTGAACCCCCGTCGGCGAGGAAACATAGATATGTCCTCTGCTTGGTCGACCAACATTCAAGGTGGCCGGAGGCGATTCCCCTTCGCGCTATTACTGCTAAAGCGACGTGCGATGCGTTGTTAGAAATATTCATGAGGACAGGGATACCCCGAATTATAGCTAGTGACCAAGGGACAAATTTCGTATCAAAGTTGACCCAGGAATTTCATGACAGGTTAGGTGCACACCCTAGATTTGCGACCCCAGGACACCCGGAAAGCAGCGGTTTAGTGGAGAGGTACAATCAAGTTTTTAAAAACATGCTACACCACATTATTCGGAGAGATCCAAAAAATTGGGACAAACATATACCCTACTTGTTATTTGCCTATCGAGAAATACCAAATTGTACCACGGGAGTGTCACCGTTTAAGTTAATGTATGGGAGAGAAGTAAGGGGGCCGTTGACAGTGTTAAAATCGTCGTGGGCAGGTGAAATCCCCCTACCCATAAACATTGGGAAAAGCGCCGTGGAGTATTTGCAGGAATTAAAAACCAATTTAGAAACAGCCGCCGAGCAGGCTTCGTTGATATCAGAAGTAAAGCAAGGCGCATACGCAAAATATGCTAATAGAAGAGCAGTATACAAAGAATTTCGTCCGGGAGACCAGGTTTATTTATTGATCCCCGATTCCACAAATAAATTATACGCTAGGTGGACAGGGCCAGCAGAGATAGTGTATCGTGTTAACGCAGATTCGTACAAAGTTAAATTGCCCGACGATACTGTGAGACATGTCCATGTAAATAAAATCAGAAAATTTTACAATAGAGTACAGGCAGTAGGTGTCATTTTCGAGAAAGAAGAAGAGTTAGGGGAGGTTCACCCCATTCCTAACCGGAATAATAGTTCCGAAAAGAGCAATTGGAGCGAAGTTGATCTCGATCATTTAGACGATGAGCAAAAGGAAAGAAATCTACAAACTACTGCAAAAGTATGAACCTCTATTTTCAAATAAGGTTCAAATCGCTAGAGTAGATGAGCGTAAAATCCGCATAAATAATAGTGAGAGGAGGAAACCCCACCTCTATCGAATACCAGAAGCATTGAAACCTCGAGTTGATAGCCAGATAGCAGAACTATTGCAATTTGGACTAATCGAAGAAAGTGATGCGGAAATCGCGCACCCAGTGGTATGCGTGATGAAGAAGGATGGTACATTAAGACTTTGCGTGGATTTCAGAGCTCTTAAAGCAGTTACCAAACCCGACGACTTCCCCATGGAGAATGCCACTGACTTAATGTTCGCTATTGGCAAAGCAAAAGTTATTTCCACGATCGATTTATTAAAGGGATACTGGGCTATCCCGCTCGAAAGGGAGAGTCAAGATTTAGCATCATTTAAAACGCATAGATCCCAATATCGCTTCAAAGTTATGCCGTTTGGGTTGCGCAATGCAGCCGCGACATTCCAGAGGGTAATGAATAAGGCCCTCGCAGACTACAAAGACTTTGCCCGAGCTTATATCGATGACATCGCCGTATTTTCCGAAAACTTGGACCATCATATTGACCATTTAAACACTGTGTTTACTAAGCTACAAGAACTGCATTTTTCGGTTAATCTGAGAAAATGCACCTTTGGTAAGCCACAAATAAAATATCTGGGTCATATTGTCGGATCTGGCAAACACCATACAGACCCCGACAAAGTGGAAGCCATCCGAAGGTTGGCTCGCGAGCAAAATAAGAAAGAACTGAAAAGCCTGTTAGGCTTATGCAATTATTACCGTGACTATATCCCACACTATTCCGAAATTGTGTACCCGCTGACAGAATTAACAAAGAAGAAAAGTCCTGAAACACTAAACTGGACTGAGGAGCACGAACAGGCCTTTGGCAGTGTCAAAAAGGGCCTTGCCGAAGCCCCTTGCCTTAACACTCCAGTGCTAGGGCAACCATTTGTGATAGAATGTGATGCGTCGTCCATAGGCATCGGTGCCTGCCTGTCACAGAGGAAAGATGGTGTCCTCTATCCAATCAGTTACGCGAGTCAAAAGCTGACTAAAGCCCAACAAGCGTGGCCGACCATAGAAAGAGAGGCCTTTGCCGTCATCTGGAGCCTGAAAAAGTTTGAGACGTGGATCTTCGGTTCAACCGTAGAACTCATTACTGATCACAACCCATTGACATACATTACAAAGAACGCTCCCCAATCATCAAAGTTGCAGAGGTGGGCACTAGCTCTGCAGAAATATGAGGTGAGTATTTCCCATTGCCCAGGGGCAATGCTAACGAACGCTGACGCTTTGTCTAGATTGCACACTCTGGATTCAGCTCAAGAATAATATACTCAACAACAATCTTGGTGACTTTGGTTGTGGTTGAACTAAAAAAAAAAGGACTGTTACTTCTTTATTCGGACATGTGCTATTGTGGTATATACTGTTTAATTATGTGCTTTTGTATTTTTTTTTTTCAGTTAAGTATCAATTGTAGCTACAAGTGTGCCTCCACTCGACTAATAAGTCATATTGGATCTAGGTAAGTGAACCCCCTAGCTCCAATCCTGCATGGGGGGTGTGATGTGAGAGTGTCGGCTCTCAGCCCTCTCCGCCCCCCACCGACAGTGGAAGAGATAAGAAGAGAAGGCTATTGACCTCCGTCGAGGGAGGACGTGTTTTCCTTGTGGTGGCGATACCACCGAGTTAGAAGCAGCGTGGTGCTGGCTTCCAAATTTATTTTAAATGTATTCTTTATGTTATTCGTATGCAAATTTTTAATCCAGAGAAGTATCATCATTATATATGTTTATATATCTTAATAAAGGAAATCTGTATTAAACCAAGAAGTACAAGGTGTATATTCGAGGAGGTGGAGGAACATCACAGATATATTGTGTTGCACCACTTTAAAATGCGATTAACAGTGTTCTGTAGTTGGCGCTCTACATAGCGCATGTCCTTCCCCTGACAAGAAATCTGGAGGTCATCTACATACAGGCTACCATGGACAGTTGCAGGGACTTGTTTAAGGATGTCATTTATTTTTATTGAAAAAAGGGTAACACTTAGGATGGAGCCCTGAGGTACGCCTTCCTCCTGTATAAAGTTATTGGATAAAGTGTTGTTTATTCGTACTCTAAAGTTCCGAAGGGATAAAAAGTTCTTGATAAAAATGGGAAGGTTGCCACGTAAACCAAAGTTATGTAAGTCACGGAGAATACCGTATCTCCAAGTCCGGTCATAAGCTTTCTCTATGTCAAAGAAAATGGAAAGTAAGTGATTTTTTCTCAAGAAAGCATTTCGAATTTGTGTCTCCAGGTAGAGAATATTGTCTATAGTAGTTCTGCCTTTACGGAAGCCACTTTGAAAAGGGTGTAAAGGGTTCTCAGTTTCTAAAATATAAACTAGGCGGGCATTAATCATCCTCTCCATTAGTTTGCATAAGCAGCTAGTAAGGGCTATGGGACGGTAGTTATTGGGGTTGGACGGATCTTTTCCAGGTTTGGGCTAAGGAACGACTATGGCATTTCTCCGTGAAGAAGGGAATTTATGCTCATTCCAGATTCTGTTGTATAAATGGAGTAGGTTTAGTAATGAGTCGTGGGAAAGGTGTTTCAGCATTTCGTAGGTTATGTTATCTGGTTCAGGAGAAGTATTTGAGGATTGTTTTAAACTTAAGAGTTCATTGATTGTAAAAGCACTATTGTAGGCAATGTGCGAGGAAGTATTAAAGTGTAATTTATGCCGTTCAGATTGCTGTTTATAGGGAAGGAAGGTGTTGGAGTAAGAGTAACTGGAGGAGTTTGATGAAAGTGTTTGGCCAATAGTGTTTGCTATTTCTTGCGTATTGAATATAATGTTGTTATTAAGAGATAAACAGGATACAGAGTGGTTAGTATATATACCAGTGGCTCTTTTTATTTTTGCCCATAGTTCCTTACTAGTGGTGGATGTAGAGATGCTGGAGACATAGTTTATCCATGATTCTCTCTGAGAATGACGCCTCACTCTCCGTGCATGAGCATTTGTTTTTTTGAAATTTATGAGATTTGCAGTGGTAGGGCACCGCCGAAAGGTGCCCCAAGCCCTCTGTTGTTGTTTTTTTGCAAGGGTACATTTTTCATTCCACCACGGTTTTTCCTATCGATCATATGTGATTTTTGGGATGCTTGCATTGGCAGCTTCAATAATGACGGAAGTAACGGTTTCGAAGACCTTGTCAATATTTCCATCAATCATATTAGATGATATGTTACAAAGTGAGGTAAAAGTTTGCCAGTCTGCTTTATTGTGAATGTATCTGGGGAAGGTAGATTTTTGAGTGAAATTCTGGTACAGGGGGGAGAGTATAACTGGAAAATGGTCACTATTATGTAAATCACCGGAGACCGGGAAGTCATAACGGAAGGATTGATGGGGAACAAACAGCAAGATCTATGGCATGGAAAGATTTTGTAGGTTGGTTGGTTGGTTGGTGTTTATTGGCACAAGGTCCAAAAAGGACATGCTGCGCCAGACAAGGAGTTAAAATCATATCATGGTGTACCCAGATACAAGGTACCACTAAAATCCAGTAAAATCTAATTGTAAAGACTAAAAAGGTAAAAGGTAAAATTCAAAAGGTGTTTAAAGCAGATAAAAAGTGAAACAAAAACATCTGGATGAGGAGTCCCATCCAGATACAATTCAGACATGTGCAGACACTTCATACCGAAAAGAGAATGTTAGCCCGTTGAAGGAATAAAAACAAGTGATGGTGAGGGGTTTCACCCAAAAGGTCGTCGAGTCTGGGATGGGAACAATTAAAAAAATTTGGTTGGTTGGTTGGTTAGTTGGTGCTTAATGGCACAAGGTCCAGAAAGGACATACTGAGCCAGACTATGTGTATAAGTGTAAAAAGAGTGTTTACAGGTATAAACGTGTTGCTTAAAACAAGTAAAATTAAAAACCATGAGGTCTAAAAACGATAAAAGCATGCTGTATAAAGGTTAAAAAGTACCTTAAAATAATATAAGGACATCTGGATGGGGGCCCCCATCCAGAAACCAGTCTGACAAATGTTCTTGCTTCACAATGAGTAAAAAAGATTGCTACGGCGAAGAAAGGCGAACAAATTACGGTGCGGGGTTTCACCCAAAATATCGTCAAGTTTAGGATGAGAACAGTTAAAAAATATTTGGTAAAGATCCTTAAAAGCAGAGCAAGAGGTTAAAAGATGATGTATGCTAAGTTGAGTATGACAATGTGGGCATTCAGGAGCAGGTTCACCCAAAAGGAGGTACTTATGGGTTAGTCTGGTATGGCCAATGCGAAGGCGAGTGAGAGTGACATCGTGCTTGCGGTACGGTTGAGTGGACCAGTGGGTAAGGGCTGGCCGGATAGAGTGAAGTTGTTTTTGGGTTTCACAGTCCCATGTTATTCCAAGTGCCTTTTGTTAGGGAAGAGATGCCAGACTTTATATCGGTATAGGGCAGATCACAGCTATATGGGACGGTAGAATGCCTCGCCAAAGAATCTGCTTTTTCGTTTCCGGGAATGCCAATATGGCTAGGTACCCAGCAGTAGAGGATAATGTATCCACGGTTCATGAGTCTCTTGTGCATGCGTAAGACTTTCAAAATATAACTATGAGTGAGGGAGCCGGATTTCAGATTCTCCAAGACACTTAATGAGTCAGAGTAAAGGATGAAATGTTTGGTATTTGTTCTCGAGATGTAAAGAAGGCTTTCATAAATAGCTATTAATTCGGCTGTAAATATGGAACAAAACGAAGGTAGGGTGTAGTTGTAAGAATGATTATGATGTACATAAGCAAAGCCAACGTGATTATGAGATTTTGAGCCGTCAGTATACAGTTCTTCGAAGTTTCGATATTTGCTTTTATGGTCTAGAAATAACTGTTTATATATTATGGGGTCAGTGTTTGGTTTTGTGAAGTCTTCGAATGGTTGTAGGTAGGGAATTTGCAATTCGGTCCATGGTGGGACTTCATGAAATGAACAAGTAGATACATTAAGATCCTCCAATTGGGTACCGACTACACTCCTACGGATCCTAAGTCCGAAGGCGGGAGTGCAGGAAGGGCGATTTGCATAAAACTGGTCCAGTTGGGTATCGATGAAAGAATCCTTTAAGGGATGTGAAGAATGAGATAAGATGCGAAAATAGGTATTTAATGATAGTTTCTGACGTATGAGAGTGAGGGATGGTTCATGACAGGTGATGTAAAGGCTATGGATAGGTGATGTCCTAAAAGCACCAGAACATATGCGTAGTGCAGTATGATGCACTGTGTCAAGTTTTTTTAGCGTAGATTTAGAAGCTGATGCATAGATGCAGCTTGCATAGTCCATTTTAGAACGGATGACAGCACGGTAGATCCGCATCAGAGCATCCCGCTCGGCCCCCCAAGAGGTATTGGTTAAAACCTTTAAAATGTTCAGTTTTTTTTCGCATTTTCTACGAATGTCAGAAATATGATTAGCGAACGTAAGTTTTTTGTCAAAAGTTAGGCCTAAAAATTTAAAAGAGTCCTTGATAATGATTTTGGTACGATGGAGGTAAAGTTCTGGTTCTGGGTGGATCCCACGCTTCCGGCAGAAGTGAATGCAAGTTGTTTTTTCTGCAGAAATATTATACCCATTGGTATTGCACCATTTTTGGATGTGATTGATAGTGGTCTGAAGCTGCCGTTCTATGTAACGCATGTCTTGCCCCTGACAGGAGATCTGTAGGTCATCAACATATAGGCTACCGTGTACTGTCGGAGGGAGCTGGTTGCGGAATCCACTCTGGAAAGGGTGTATATGGCCCTCAGTTTCTAAAACGTATACTAGACGCGTATTAATCATTCGCTCCAGTAGTTTGCACAGACAATTAGTTAGGGCTATGGGACGATAGTTATTGGGATTAGTGGTGTCTTTTCCAGGTTTGGGTAAGGGAATGATCATTGCATTTCTCCACTCCAAGGGAAACGCATGCTCATTCCATATTCTATTGTATAGCTGTAAAAGACTAATTAAGGAATCATGGGAGAGGTGTTTAAGCATATCATTAGTGATGCCATCAGGGCCAGGGGATGTACTTGATGACTGTCTTAAACTGTTGCGTAGTTCATTCATAGTGAAAGGACTATTGTAGGAGAAGTTCGAGGAAGTTTTGAAGTTTAATTTGTGGCGTTCGGATTGTTCCTTGTATGGAAGAAAGGTGCTAGAATACGAGGTTTTGCAGGATGTGAATGCTAGAGATTGACCTATTGTATTTGCAATTCTTTTTGTATCTGAAATAATTTGGTTATTGATGGATAGGCAGGATATGGAGTGATTACTATAGATGCCCATGATTCTTTTAGTTTTGTCCCATAGTTCCTTACTGGAGGTAGAAGGTGAGATACTGGAGACGTATTTAATCCAGGATTCTCTCTGGGAACGTCTCCTTATTTTGCGTGCATTTGCACGAGCTTTTTTAAAGGTTATAAGGTTTTCAGTGGTGGGGTACCGCCGAAAATTACCCCACGCTTTCTTCTGCTGTTTCTTAGCGAGGGTGCAAGCCTCGTTCCACCACGGCTTTTTAATTCTATGGTTGCTTTTAACAGATTTTGGAATGCTCGCGTCGGCTGCATTTATGATAATGGAGGTGACATTCCTAACGACCTCGTCTATGTTTCCTTCAATAATGTTTGGTAATATGGTAGATAGCAAAGAAAAAGTCTGCCAGTCTGCTTTATTATGAATGTATCTGGGTATGTTAGTGGTTTGGTTGACATTCTGATATAAGGGTGAGAGAATGATCGGAAAGTGATCGCTGTTATGCAAGTCGCCAGAAACTGAGAAATTATCAGACATCACGCACAGAACATCCCTTAGGCAGCATCCACCCTTAACGACGTGCCCAGTAGATGTCCGATTGCTTGATCCCCAGCAGTTGATCGAAATCTGTACCACCAGCCGATTGATATACGGGGGAACGCTGTATACCTCCCGTTTACCCGAAGCCGAGGCCAAAGCAATGTGTTGAGGTTTCTCCCGTGTCTGTGGAAATTCCGTAATGATGATTTCCTTTACGGGAACACCCCTCAATTACCAGGATCCCCATTTCCGGGGACACGGGTCTCCACGCACGGCCAACACGTGGGTAGTTTTCCGCCAATAGAAGCTGACAGCACAGGGCGACCGCAGCTTCTAAAGGGGGGCCCTCACCTCCACAGAGGAAACTACACTGAGGGGGAAAAGGAAGGAGATAGCTAAGAGAAGAGGAGGGTAGGACATAGAAAAGCGAAAGATCGCTGGGGCCCCGGGGTTGCGACACCCGTAAAAACCTAAAGTAGGTTTTTCCCCTGAGGGGTTAAAAAAATTTAGGTAAAAGGTTTTAAAAGCAGAGCAAGAGGTTAAACGATGATGTATGGTAAAATGAGTATGACAATGAGGGCATTCTGGAGCAGGTTCACCCAATAGAAGGTACTTATGGGTAAGTCTTGTATGGCCAATGCGAAGACGAGTCAGAATAACATCGTGCTTGCGGTATGGTTGAGTGGACCAGTGGGTAAGAGCTGGCCGGATAGAGTGAAGTTTGTTTTGGGTTTCACAGTCCCATATGTCATTCCAAGTGCCTTTTGTTAGGGAAGAGATGCCAGACTTTATGTCAGTATAGGGCAGATCACGGTTATATGGGACGGTAGAATGCCTGGCCAAAGAATCGGCTTTTTCGTTTCCAGGAATCCCAATATGGCTAGGTACCCAGCAGTAGAGGATGTTGTATCCACGGTTCATGAGTCTCTTGTGCATGCATAGGACTTTTAAAATATAACTATGAGTGAGGGAGCCAGATTTCAGATTCTCTAATACACTTAATGAGTCAGAGTAGATGATGAAATGTTTGGTATTTGTTCTCGAGATGTAAAGAAGGCTTTCATAAATAGCTATTAATTCGGCTGTAAATATGGAGCAAAATGAAGGTAGGGTGTAGTTGTAAAAATGATTTCGATGTACATAAGCAAAGCCAACGTGATTAAGAGATTTTGAGCCGTCAGTATATAGTTCGTCGAAGTTTCTATATTTGCTTTTATGGTCTAGAAATAACTGTTGGTATATTATGGGGTCAGTGTTTGGTTTTGTGAAGCCTTCGAATGGTTGTAGGTAGGAAATCTGCA
Source organism: Cheiracanthium punctorium (assembly GCA_038373885.1). Classification (NCBI taxonomy): domain Eukaryota; kingdom Metazoa; phylum Arthropoda; class Arachnida; order Araneae; family Cheiracanthiidae; genus Cheiracanthium; species Cheiracanthium punctorium. Next base: position 87,361 of record JAWZYV010013294.1, read on the forward strand.
ATTTAGTCCATGGTGGCACTTCATGAAATGAACAAGTAGATGCATTAACATCCTCCAATTGGGTACCGACTACACTCCTACGGACCCGAAGTCCGAAGGGGGGAGTGCAGGAAAGGCGATTTTCATAAAACTGGTCCAATTGGGTGTCTATTAGAGATGAGTTCGGGCTCATTTTTTGAAGCCCGAGCCCGCCCGAGCCCGAAGACTTTTAATCCGAGCCCGCCCGAGCCCGAGCAATATTATTAAAGTTGGCGCCCGAGCCCGAAATTTCAGCTAAATACAAATAAAATTAACTACTTCATTAAGAGGATACAATAAATTTTGGAGCTTCACACACCTTCTAGTCCCCCGTGCCGCTATTTTTTGAAATAAGTACGTCTATTTATCCCATGAATCACTTTTTAAAATCTGTTTCAAGGAGTATTTTCAACAAAGGAGAAATTTTTCACGAGCCCGAGCCCGCCCGAGCCCGAACGGAATCGTGAATTACAGAGCCCGAGCCCGAGTCGGGCCCGGGCTCGAGCTCGGGCTTTCGGGCACGGGCTGAGCCCGTCTCATCTCTAGTGTCTATTAGAGAATCCTTTAAGGGATGTGAAGAATTAGAAAGGATGCGATAATAGATATTTAATGATAATTTATGACTTATGAGAGTGAGAGATGGTTCATGACAGGTGACGTAAAGGCTATGTACAGGCGATGTCCTAAAAGCTCCAGAGCATATGCGTAGTGCAGTATGATGCACAGTGTCAAGTTTTTTTAGTGCTGATTTAGAAGCCGATCCATAAACGCAGCTTGCATAGTCAATTTTGGAACGGATGACGGCACGGTAGATCCGCAAGAGAGCATCACGGTCTGCCCCCCAAGAGGTATTGGTTGAAACCTTTAAAATGTTAAGTTTTTTCTCTCATTTATTGCGGATGTCTGAGATATGTTTAGCAAATGTAAGTTTCTTGTCAAAATTTAAACCTAAATATTTGATAGAATCCTTGACAGCAATATTAGTATGGTCCAGATAAAGTTCCGGATCTGGGTGGATCCCGCGCTTCCGGCAAAAATGGGTACGAACTGTTTTCTCAGATGATATTTTAAACCCATTTCTGTCACACCACTTTAAGATGCGGTTGATGGCATTCTGAAGCTGGCGTTCTATCAGGCGCATGTCCTGTCCCTGACAGGAGATTTGCAGGTCGTCTACATAAAGACTACCGTAGACAGTCGAGGGCAGTTGTTTCAGGATGTTGTTAATTTTTATTGAGAAGAGGGTGACACTAAGAACGGAGCCCTGTGGAACACCCTCCTCTTGAACAAAGTTATTAGATAGCATGCCATTAATCCGGACCCGGAAATTTCGGAGTGACAGAAAGTTTTTTATAAAAGTGGGTAGGTTGCCTCGAAGTCCTATATAATGAAGATCCAAGAGGATCCCGTACCTCCACGTTCGGTCATATGCCTTTTCAATATCAAAAAACACAGAGATTAAGTGGTTCTTCCGTAAGAAGGCATTACGAATTTGGGTCTCTAAATTTAATATGTTATCTATGGTGGATCTACCTTTCCGGAAGCCACTCTGGAAGGGATGTATATGGTTCCCTGTTTCTAAAATGTAGACAAGACGGGTATTGATAATTTTCTCCATTAATTTACATAAGCAACTAGTAAGGGCTATGGGTCGGTAGTTATTAGGCTTAGATGTATCTTTTATTGGTTTAGGAAAGGGAATAATTATTGCATTTCTCCAAGAGGTGGGAAAGGTTTGTTCGTTCCATATTCTATTGTACAATTTCAAAAGGTTGAGTAAAGATGCATGGGATAAGTGTTTCAGGATTTCATAAGTAATACAATCGGGACCTGGAGATGTGTTTGAGGACTGTTTTAAGTGTTTGGTGAGTTCATGGATGGTAAGGTCGCTATTGTATGTGAAGTGTGAGGAGATTTTGAAATTTATTTTTTGTCGTTCTGCTTGTTGTTTATATGGAAGGAAAGAATTTGAGTAGGAGGTACTGCATGAGATGGAAGCGAGAGATTCACCAATACTATTTTCGATTTCTTTTGTTTCGGATATAATGCTGTTATTTATGGATAGACAGGAAATAGACTGATTACTATAAATACCCATGGCTCTTTTTGTTTTCGTCCATAGTTCCTTACTAGAAGTAGAGGCTGTAATGCTGGAGATATATTTGATCCAGGATTCTCTTTGACACTGACGCCGGACTCTACGTGCATAAGCTTTAGCTTGCTTAAAATGGGTGAGATTTTCGGTGGTGGGGAACCGCCGAAAATTGCTCCTGGGTTTCTGCTGCTTCTTTTTAGCGAGGGTGCATTGTTCATTCCACCACGGTTTTTTATTGCGTCAAGGTCTAATGCCTGATTTAGGAATGCTGGCATCAGCGGCGTGGATGATAATTGAAGTAACGTTTTGTACAACCTTGTCTGTTGGGCCTTCTACAACATCAGAGGTGATGGCAGACAGGGAAGTGAAGGTGAACCAATCTGCCTTATCATGAATGTATCTAGGTACTGAAGTATGTTGAGGATTGAAGTAGAGAGGTGACAGAAGAATCGGAAAATGATCACTGTTGTGGAGATCTCTGGATACAGAAAAATTATATGTTGGGAGAAGTGATGGAGAACAGATAGCAAGGTCTATTGCATGGAAAGTTTTAGTTGGATAGTGAAAATATGTATTGTCACCATTATTCATGCAGCAAAGGGAGAAGTGAGTGAGAAGTTGTAAGAGAGGGTTGCTAGGGATGTCGTCATCATCCATGGGAAGATCTGACATTTCAGAGTCAGAGGGGCCCAAATGTAGGATAGTATCGTCTATAGGGCGTTGTGGAGGAACGTGTTTGATTTTGGGTTTATTGTACTTTGATCTGTAGACCGAAGACTTTTTTATTTGTGGTCGTGTTGAGGTAACATTTTGAGAGTGTTTCTTTGATATATGTTTTTGTGGAGCCGAGGAGGATTTATTTTGATTAGAGATGGATTGTTTAGGAATTTGGGCTGTTGCAGAAGGAAAGGAGACAGGGACGGATTTTGGTAATTCAGTTTGAGTTGCTATTGTTTTAGTTGATTTTGTTGCAGCTGCATAAGATAAAGCGGTATTGGTGTCCGGCTTTCTATTATCTTACGGGCTTCCGGATATGAGAGTCTTTGAGAGGCACGTAGGGACTGAATTTCTTTTTCAAACGCCCATTTCGGGCAAGATCTGGAGTATGAAGGATGTTCCTCTTTACAGTTTACACATTTTGGAGCTGCAGAGCAGGACTCACTGTCGTGCTCAGAAGCACCACAGCGAGCACAGGCAGGTGCCTCACGACAGGAGGTTTTAGTATGGCCGAACTTTTGACACTGGAAGCAACGGATTGGATTTGGTACATATGATCTCACGGGGCATAATATATAGCCGGCTTTAATATGAGATGGAATAGTGGGTGACTGAAAAGTTAAGATAATATGTTTAGTTTTGATTATTTGATTATTGCGTCGAATGGTGATTCGACGAACGGCACTTACTTTGTCATCTGTTAGGTTTTCTAGTATTTCAGCTTCAGAGCAGTGTAAAATTTCGGGTTCTGATACGACTCCTCGTGAGATGTTTAAGGATGTATGAGGGTTCACTGTAACAGTTTTTAGTCCGATTATTTTAATTTTCATTATTTTTGAAGCTTGTCTATTGTTTGATACTTCTACTAATAGGTCTCCAGATCTTAATTTTTTAACTTCTTTTACTTCTCCCACATTGTCGGTGATACATTTATGTATTAAAAAAGGGGATGTTTCATTAAAATTTACCTTCAACATAGTGTATGATGAAGAATCGGGCGTTCATATGTACTAATTGTGATTCAATGTTTTCACTACAAGTTGACAGCGGAGCATTGACGATAGACTAAGAATTTTTCATATCCATGTTGGGGAAAATTGAGATTCGGACCCGACCGCACCACCCACCACGGAGCCCAACGAGGGGATGTGCAATTGCACACCAGTGCTAATCGGGTCTATAACCGCTCAGTACATCCCTTAGGCAGCGTCCACCCTTAACGACGTGCCCAGTAGATGTCCGAATGCTTGATCCCTAGCAGTTGAACGAAATCTGTACCACCAGCCGATTGATATACAGGGGAACGCTGTATACCTCCCGTTTACCCGAAGCCGAGGCCAAAGCAATGTGTTGAGGTTTCTCCCGTGTCTGTGGAAATTCCGTAATGATGATTTCCTTTACGGGAACACCCCTCAATTACCAAGATTCCATTTCCGGGGACACGGGTCTCCACGCACAGCCAACACGTGGGTAGTTTTCCGCCAATAGAAGCTGACAGCACAGGGCGACCGCAGCTTCTAAAGGGGGGCCCTCACCTCCACAGAGGAAACTACACTGAGGGGGAAAAGGAAGGAGATAGCTAAGAGAAGAGGAGGGTAGGACAAAGAAAAGCGAAAGATCGCTGGGGCCCCGGGATTGCGACACCCTTAAAAACCTAAAGTAGTTTTTTCCCCTGAGGGGATTTCAAATAGAATAAAAGATGTTTGTGCATCGGAGAAAGGCAAACAAGTTTCGGTGTGGGGTTTCACCCAATATGTCGTCAAGTTTGGGATAAGAGCAGTTAAAAAGTTTTTTGTAAAAATCATTAAAAGCAGTGTATGAGGTTAAAAGATGACGAATGGTGAGATAAGTATGACAATGGGGGCACTCCGGTTGGTTGGTTGGTTGGTTGGTTAGTTAGTTGGTTTTTAGTGGCACAAGGTCCAGAAAGGACATACTGCGCCAGACAAAGGTTAGAGCCATATAATTAGGTAGTCAGGTAAAAGGTACCATAAAAACTTAGTAAAAGCTAAACTGTAAAGGCTAAAAAAGTGAAAAGTAAAAACCAAAGGGTGTTGTTCAAAGTAGGTAAAAAGTGAAAATAGACATCTGGGTGGGGCTCCCATCCAGATACACCAGTCAGACAGAGTTGGACACTTAACACAGAATGAAAAATATTGGTCCGTCTAAGTAAGGCAAACAGATTCCGGTGTGGGGTTTCACCCAAAATTTCGTCATGTTTGGGATGACAACTGTTAAAAAGTATTTGGTAAAAACTATTAAAAGCAGTGCACGAGGTTAAAAGATGACGAATGGTGAGGTGAGTATGAGAGTGAGGACATTCCGGAGCAGGATCTCCCAGGAGTAGGTGCGTATTAGTGCACCGTGTATGACCAATGCGGAGCCGTGTTAAGATGACATCTAGTCTGCGATAGGGATGAGACGACCTATGTGTGGGAGCTGGGTGGACAGAACGCAGTTTGTTTCCCGTTTCATTGTCCCAATTACTAATCCATATGTCTTTTACTATGCTGGAGATGCTAGACTTTATGTCACCGTAGGATAGATTGCCGGTGTACGGGAGGGTCGCATTCTTGGCTAGTGTGTCCGCTTTCTCGTTTCCACAGATGCCGATGTGGCTGAGTACCCAACAGAGGAGGACCCTGTACCCCCGATTTACAAGTTGTTCATACTTATGTAAAGCTTTGTGTATATAGCTATGATGTAGGGAGCGAGATTTTAAGTTTTCCAGTACACTGAGGGAGTCTGAGTATATTATGAAGTTCTTTGCATTTTGCCTGGATATGTACAGAAGGCTTTCGTAAATAGCCAGTAATTCAGCTGTAAAGACTGAGCAAAATTGAGGAAGGGTATCGCTGTATGTGTAATTTCTGCCTACGAAAGCAAAGCCGACATGATTTCCAGTTTTAGAGCCATCTGTATATAATTCTCTATAGTTTTGATATTTGTTCCTGTGATCTAAGAACAATTTCTGATAAATTATGGGGTCAGTATTGAGTTTTGAAAGGCCTTCAAATGGTTGGAGGTATGAAACCTGCAACATACCCCAAGGTGGTATGTCATGAAAAGAGCAGGTAGACACATGAACAACCTCCAGTTGGGTACCAACAAGACTCCTTCGAGTCCTTAGCCCGAACGGAGGTGTACATAGGGGACGGTTTGCATAAAGTCGGTCTAGATGAGTATCTGTAAAAGAATTCTTTAATGGATGAGAGGGATGAGAGAGAATACGAAAGTATGTATTAATTGATATCTCATGTCGGGTGAGGGTGAGAGATGGCTCGTGGCAAGTGACGTAAAGACTATGTACAGGTGATGTCCTAAAAGCACCAGAGCAAATGCGTAGTGCTGTATGATGCACAGTGTCAAGTTTTTTTAATACTGATTTGCAAGCTGACCCGTACGCGCAACAGGCATAGTCCATTTTTGAACGTATGACTGCACGGTAAATCCGCAAGAGAGAATCACGGTCAGCCCCCCAAGAGGTATTGGTTATAGTCTTTAAAATAATAAGCTTTTTCTCACATTTACTGCGAAGGTCAGAAATATGGTTAGCAAAAGTAAGTTTTTTGTCGAAAATTGAACCTAAAAATTTAACAGAATCCCTGACAGCATCGTTATTATGACCCAGATAAAGTTCTGGATCGGGGTGGATCCCGCGTTTCCGGCAAAAATGTACACAGACTGTTTTTTCCACAGACATGGTGAAGCCGTTTGTGTCACACAATTTGAGGATTCGGTTGATGGCATTTTGATGGTTGGTTGGTTGGTTGGTTTGTTTTTAATGGCACAAGGTCCAGAAAGGACATACTGCGCCAGAGAAGGAGTTAAAAACGTGTCATGATGTATTCGGGTAATAGGTACACAAGAACTAGTAAAAGCTAAAATTCAAAATGTACTAAAGTGTACTAAAATGTAAAAGACTAAAAGATGAAAAGTAGAATTCAAAAGGGTTAAAAGTAGATAAAGGGAGAGGACATCTGGATGGGGCTCACATCCAGATGCCAGTCAGACAGAAGTGAACACTTTACACTGAATATAAAATATTGATACGTCTAAGAAAAGCGAATAGGTTTCGATGTGGGGTTTCACCCAAAATATCGTCAAGTTTAGGATGAGAACAGTTAAAAAGTATTTGGTAAAAACTATTAAAAGCAGTGCACGACGTTAAGAGATGACGAATGGTGAGTTGAGTATGACAGTGAGGGCACTCCGGTTGGTTGGTTGGTTGGTGTTTATTGGCACAAGGTCCAAAAAGGAGATACTGCGCCAGACAAAAGTTAAAATCATATCAGAATGTATTCAGATAAAAGGTACCACAAGTACCACAAGTTCTAGTAAAAGCTAAATTGTAAAGCCTAAAAAAGGTGAAAAGTAAAATTCAAAAAGTGTTAAAAGTAGATAAAAAGTGAAACAAAGATATCTGGATGGGGGCTCCCATCCAGATATCAGTCAGACAGAAAGGGACGCGTTACACTGAATAAAAAATATTGATCCTTCTAAGAAAAGCAAATAGATTCCGATGTGGGGTATCACCCAGAATTTCGTCTAGTTTAGGATGAGAACAGTTAAAAAGTTTTTGATAAAAACTATTAAAAGTAGTGCACGACGTTAAAAGATGGCGAATGGTGAGGTGAGTATGACAGTGAGGGCACTCCGGGGCGGGTTCGCCCAAAAGTAAGTGCTTATGAGTAATTCGCGTATGTCCGATGCGAAGACGTGTCAAGATGACATCTAGCCTGCGATAGGGATGAGACGACCAGTGTACGAGAGTTGGGCGAATAGAACGAAGTTTTTTCCCCGTTTCATTGTCCCATTTATCGACCCATATGCCATTTACAATGCTAGAGATGCTGGATTTTATGTCACTGTAGGATGGAGTGCCGGTGTACAGAAGGGTCGCATGCTTGGCTAGTGTGTCCGCTTTTCATTTCCCGGGATCCCGATGTGACTGGGTACCCAACAGAGGAGAACACTGTACCCACGGTTTATAAGTTGATCATACTTGTGTAAAACTTTATGCATATAGTTATGTGTTAGGGAGCCGGATTTCGGATTTTCTAGAACACTAAGGGAGTCAGAGTAGATGATAAAATTCTTTGTGTTCGTTCTCGAGATGTACAGAAGGCTTTCGTATATGGAAAGTAATTCGGCAGTAAAGATGGAGCAAAAGGGAGGTAGAGTATAGCTACCAGTATGATTTTTACCCACGAAGGCAAAACCGACGTGATTCCCAGTTTTGGAGCCATCAGTGTATAGTTTTTCATATTTTTCATATTTGTTGTTATGATCGGAGAACAACTGTTGGTAGACTTTAGGATCAGTATCCTGCTTTGCAAAGCCTTCGAAATGTTGTAGGTAAGGTATCTGCGATATGTTCCATGGTGGGGTATCATGAAAAGAGCATATAGAGACTTTTACATCCTCAAATTGGGTACCGACAAGACTCCTACGAATCCTTAGTCCAAAGGGGGGAGTACAGATGGGACGATTTGCATAAATACGGTCAAGATGAGTATCTATAAAAGAATTCTTTAATGGATGTGAAGGATGAGAAAGAATACGAAAGTATGTGTTTAATGAGAGCTTATGACGTGTGAGGGTGAGAGGTGGCTCGTGGCAGGTGACGTAAAGACAATGTACAGGTGATGTTCTAAAAGCACCAGAGCAAATGCGGAGTGCAGCATGATGCACAGGGTCAAGTTTTTTTAACACTGATTTGCAAGCTGACCCATACGCGCAACTTGCATAGTCCATTTTTGAACGTATGACAGCAAGATAAATCCGTAACAGAGCGTCACGGTCAGCCCCCGAAGAGGTGTTGGTTAAAACCTTTAAAATATTAAGGTTTTTCTCGCATTTACTGCGAATGTCAGAAATATGATTAGCAAAAGTCAGTTTTTTGTCGAAATTTAATCCTAAAAAATTGACAGAGTCCTTCACAACAATGTCAATTTTTTAGGATTAAATTTCGACAAAAAACTAACTTTTGCTAATCATATTTCTGACATTCGCAGTAAATGTTTCATTGTAATCAGTGTCGCAATAAATGTTGTCGCATTAAATGTTTCATCAATGAGTACTTCACAACAATGTTATTATGACCCAGATAAAGTTCTGGGTCGGGGTGGATCCCGCGTTTCCGGCAAAAATGGGTGCATACGGTTTTTTCAGCAGAGATAGTGAAACCATTTGTGTCACACCATTTTAAGATGCGGTTTATGGCATTCTGAAGCTGCCGTTCGATGAGGCGCATATCTTTCCCCTGGCAGGAGATTTGAAGGTCGTCGACATAAAGGCTGCCGTAGACTGTGGGTGGCAGTTGTCTAAGGATATTATTGATTTTAATTGAGAAGAGGGTGACGCTAAGTACGGAGCCCTGAGGGACATCCTCGTCTTGGATGAAATTATCAGATAGAGTACCATTGATGCTGACACGGAAGTTTCTGAGGGATAAAAAGTTTTTTTATGAAAGTTGCTAGATTGCCTCGAAAGCCTATATTATAGAGGTCTTGGAGTATGCCGTACCTCCATGTGCGGTCATATGCCTTTTCAATGTCAAAGAAAACGGACACTAGGTGATTCTTTCTAAGGAAGGCATTCCGAATTTGCGTCTCTAGATTTAAAATATTGTCAATTGTGTACCTGCCTTTGCGGAAGCCACTTTGAAAGGGATGTATATGGTCCCCAGTCTCTAGAATGTAAACAAGGCGAGCGTTAACCATTTTTCCATTAGTTTGCACAGACAACTAGTAAGGGCTATGGGACGGTAATTACTAGGGTTAGAAGTATCTTTCCCAGGTTTAGGAAAGGGAATAACTATTGCATTTCTCCAGGAGGAAGGAAAGGTTTGTTCATTCCAGATTCTATTGTATAATTGCAAGAGGATTTGTAATGAGTCATGGGACAAGTGTTTCAGCATTTTGTAAGTAATACCATCAGGACCAGGAGCGGTATTGGAGGCCTGTCTTAAGTATTTGGTGAGTTCACTGATGGTAAAATTACTATTGTAAGAAAAATGGGAGGAGGTTTTAAATTTTATTTTTTTTTTTGTTCGGACTGTTGTTTATATGACAGAAAAGTATTTGAGAAGGAAGTACTGCAGGAGATAGCAAACATTATCGGTCAGACACTTGCCTCTATTTCTTTTTTTTCCGAAATAATATTATTGTTTACAGACAGACAGGATATTGAAGGATTATTATAGATTCCCATGGCTCTTTTATTTTTTGTCCATAGCTCCTTACTAGAGGTACTGGGCGTTATGCTAGAGACATATTTTATCCACGATTCCCTTTGACATTGCCGCCTTATTTTTCTAGCGTAAGCTTTAGCTTTTTTAAAGAGAACTAGATTTTCGGTCGTGGGGTATCGCCTGAAGATGCTCCAGGCTTTCTGCTGCTGTTTTTTTGCTAGAGTACAGGTTTCATTCCACCACGGTTTTTTATTGTGCCGATGTTTCATGCCCGATTTATTAATGTTGGCATTTGCTGCCTTGATAATAAGGGAGGTGACTTTGTCAACGACCTCATCAATGGAACCTACAAGACTATTTGAGGATATATTGGATAAATGGGTGAAGGTGGGCCAATCTGCCTTTTCATAATTATATCTTGGAGTGGTACAGTTGTCTTTCCGATTATAGTACAGAGGTGAGAGGAAAATCGGAATGTGATCACTGTTATGTAGATCGTTAGAGACTGAAAAGTTATATAATGGGAGGATAGATGGAGAGCAAATGGCGAGGTCTATGGCATGGAAGAATTTGGTTGGGTGGTGGAAATAGGTGTTATCAGCGTTATTCATAACGCAAAGAGAGAAGTCGGTTAGCAGTTGTTCTGTGAGATGGCCCCTATTGTTTGTGTCTTTGCTGCCCCACAAGGGACTATGGCCATTCATGTCCCCCCAGGAGGAGAAAGGGGGGAGGAAGTTGCTGTATAAGACTATCGAGGGAGGTTTGGCTAATGGTTTCGCTTGGTGGCAGATATATGCTGCAGACTGTTGTGAGTTGTTTTAATTGAATACGAGTGGCAACTGCTTGCAGGTTAGTGTTAAGATTGAGCTTAGTGTGAGGATAACTATTGTTAATCAAAAGGGCAACTCCACCAGTGGCCCTATCATTGAGCTCATTGTCTTTGCGAAGGATGGTATAATTACGGATTTTAGTATGTCTATTCGTTTTGAGAAAAGTTTCCTGTAGGGCAAGACAGGCGGGATTATGGTTGTAAATTATAGTTTTGAGGTCGTCAATTTTGTTTAAAAAACCGTGGCAATTCCAGGATAGCTGCAGAGCCATGATTAAGTGATGTTGGAGTTTACCGCGATTTTACTCTTGATCCCTGTCGGTTGAAGCGGGGTACTTGGGATGTCTTCATCATCCATAATGTGATCTGAAATGTCAGAGTCGGTAGGATCCAAATGTAGTATAGAGTCGTCTATAGGCCGTTGTGGAAGGATGCGTTTAAGTCTAGCTTTGTTGTATTTTGTCTTGTAGGCTGAACTTTTTTTGAGTAAAGGTCTATTTTGAGTGGAGAGGTTGCTTTGAGGCTTCTTATTGGGTGTGCTTTTTTGTGTGGCTATTGAGGCATTATTTTGAGTAGTTGACTGTTTAGGTTTTGGGAAGGAAGTTGATGAAGAGACAGGTTTGGATTTGGGTGGGTCAGTTTGGGTAGCAATTGATGCAACCGCTTTCACTGTAGCTACATAAGATTGACCAGGTTTAGGGGTGTGAGAGGCTATTATTTTACGTGCTTCTGGGTAAGACAATCCTTGTGTGGCACGCAAGGACTGGATTTCTTTTTCATAAGACCATTTAGGACAGGAACTGGAATATGAGGGGTGGTCTTGTTTGCAGTTAACGCATTTAGGAGAGCCAGAACAGGTGTCACTGTCGTGGCCAGAGATACCACAGCGGGCACATACTGGGGAACCACGACAGGAAGGTTTTGTATGGCCAAACTTTTGGCACTTAAAACAACGGCTAGGATTAGGTATGTACGTTCTGACGGGACATGAAAGGTAGCCTGCTTTGATATGAGATGGAATCTTAGGAGATTGAAAGGTCAAGATTATGTGTTTTGTGTCTATTATTTGGTTATTCCGTTTTATAGTGATTCTGCGAACTGCACTAACATTTTGGGATTTCAGATTTTCCAGGATTTCAGCCTCTGAACAGTGTAACAGGTCAGGTTCTGATATGACGCCTCTTGATGAGTTAAGTGTTTTATGGGAGGAGACAGTGACAGATTTTAGGCCCATAATTTTTAATTTCATTATGTTGTTTGCCTGTGTGCTATTGTTTACTTCCACTAAGAGGTCTCCTGAGCGTATTTTTTTTATTTTTGCAACTTCTCCGACATGATCAGTTATGCACTTATGGATTAGAAAAGGGGATGTTTGGCTGAAGTTACCGTCCTGACATTTCACAAGAAAAAATTTTAAATTACCATCTCCTTGAGTAGGAGATTTCTGAACGTTGACATGAGACGAAGATAATGTCGAATCCATATTGGGGATTGGAAATTCGGACCCGACCGCAACACCCACCACGGAGCCCAACAAGGGGATGCACATTCGTGCACCAGTGCTAGTCGGGTCTATACGCGCACAGTACATCCCTTAGGCAGCGTCCACCCTTAACGACGTGCCCAGTAGATGTCCGTTTGCTCGATCCCTGGCAGTTGACCGAAAACAGTACCACCAGCCGGTTGATACACAGGGGAACGCTGTGCACCTCCCGTTTACCCGAAGCCGAGGCCAAAGCAATGTGTTGGAGAATAAACCCCCTTAATTACCAGGATCCCCATTTCCGGGGACACGGGTCTCCACGCATGGCAAACACGTGGGTAGTTTTCCGCCAATAGAAGCTGACGGCACAGAGCGGCCGCAGCTTCTAAAGGGGGGCCCTAACCTCCACAGAGGAAACTACACCGAGGGGGAAAAGGAAGGATACAGGTAAGAGGAGGAGGGTAGAACAAAAGCGAAAGATCGCTGGGGCCCCGGGATTGCGACACCCGTAAAGACCTAAAGTAGGTCTTCCCCCTGAGGGGTGATGGCATTTTGAAGCTGCCGTTCGAGGAGACGCATATCTTTTCCCTGGCAGGAGATTTGAAGGTCGTCTACATATAGGCTGCCATAGACGGTGGGTGGCAATTGGTTAAGAATATTATTGATTTTTATAGAGAAGAGGGTGACGCTAAGGACGGAGCCCTGGGGAACACCCTCTTCTTGTGTGAAATTATCTGACAGAGTGCCGTTTACCCGGACACGGAAGTTTCTGAGGGATAAAAAGTTTTTTTATGAAAGTTGGTAGATTGCCTCGAAAGCCTATATTATAGAGGACTTGAAGGATGCCATATCTCCACGTTCGGTCATATGCCTTTTCGATGTCGAAGAACACTCATACCAAGTGATTCTTCCTGAGGAAGGCTTTACGAATTTGCATCTCTAAATTTAAAATATTGTCAATAGTGGATCTGCCTTTGCGGAAACCACTCTGAAAGAGATGTATATGGTCCCCAGTTTCTAGAATGTAGACAAGGCGGGCATTAACCATTTTTTCTAGTAATTTACACAGACAGATAGTAAGGGCTATGGGAGGGTAGTTACTAGGGTTAGAGGTATCTTTCTCAGGTTTTGGGAAGGGAATAACTATTGCATTGCTCCAGGCAGAGGGAAAAGTTTGTTCGTTCCAGATTCTATTGTATAATTGTAAGAGGTGATGGTTGGTTGGTTGGTTGGTGTTTATTGGCACAAGGTCCAAAAAGGACATGCTGCGCCAGACAAGGAGTTAAAATCATATCATGATGTATTCAGATAAAAGCTACAACAAATATCTAGTAAAAGCTAAAATGTAAAGACTAACAGGTGAAAGGTAAAATTCAAAAGGTGTTAAAAGTAGATATAAGGTAAAACAAAGACATCTGGATGGGGGATCCCATCCAGATACAAGTCAGAAGTGTGCAGATACGTCACACCGAAAAAAGAATGTTAGCCCGTTGAAGGAATAAAAACAAGTGCTGGTGAGGGGTTTCACCCAAAAGATCGTCAAGTCTGGGATGAGAACAATTATATAATGTAGGTAAAAGGTTTTAAAAGCAGAGCAAGAGGTTAAAAGATGATGTATAGTAAGATGAGTATGACAATGAGGGCATTCTGGGGCAGGTTCACCCAATAGAAGGTACTTATGAGTTAGCCTCGTGTGGTCAATCCGAAGACGAGTGAGAGTGACATCGTGTTTACGGTATGGTTGAGTGGACCAGTGGGTGAGAGCTGGCCGGATAGAGTGAAGTTTGTTTTGGGTTTCACAGTCCCATATGTCATTCCAAGTGCTTTTTGTTAGGGAAGAGATGCCAGACTTTATGTCAGTATAGGGCAGATCACGGTTATATGGGACGGTAGAATCCCTTGCCAAAGAATCGGCTTTTTCGTTTCCGGGAATCCCAATATGCCTAGGTACCCAGCAGTAGAGGATGTTGTATCCACGGTTCATGAGTCTCTTGTGCATGCATAGGGATTTTTAAAATATAACTATGAGTGAGGGAGCCAGATTTCAGATTCTCTAATACACTTAATGAGTCAGAGTAGATGATGAAATGTTTGATATTTGTTCTCGAGATGTAAAGAAGGCTTTTATAAATAGCTATTAATTCGGCTGTAAATACGGAGCAAAACGAAGGTAGGGTGTAGTTGCAAGAATGATTACGATGTACATAAGCAAAGCCTACATGATTATGAGATTTTGAGCCGTCAGTATATAGTTCTTCAAAGTTTCGATGTTCTCTTTTATGGTCTAGAAATAGCTGTTGATATATTATGGGGTCAGTGTTTGGTTTTGTGAAGCCTTCGAATGGTTGTAGGTAGGAAATTTTCAATTTAGTCCATGGTGGCACTTGATGAAATGAACAAGTAGATACATTAAGATCCTCCAATTGGGTACCGACTACACTCCTACGGATCCTAAGTCCGAAGGGGGGAGTGCAGGAAGGGCGATTTTCATAAAAATGGTCCAATTGGGTGTCTATTAGAGAATCCTTTAAGGGATGTGAAGAATGAGAAAGGATGCGATAATAGGTATTTAATGATAATTTATGACGTATGAGAGTGAGAGATGGTTCATGACAGGTGACGTAAAGGCTATGTACAGGCGATGTCCTAAAAGGTCCAGAGCATATGCGTAGTGCAGTATGATGCACAGTGTCTAGTTTTTTTAGTGCTGATTTAGAAGCCGATCCATAAACGCAGCTTGCATAGTCAATTTTGGATCGGATAACGGCACGGTAGATCCGCAAGAGTGCATCACGGTCTGCCCCCCAAGAGGTATTGGTTAAAACCTTTAAAATGTTAAGTTTTTTCTCGCATTTATTGCGGATGTCTGAGATATGTTTAGCAAATGTAAGTTTCTTGTCAAAATTTAAACCTAAAAATTTGATAGAATCCTTGACAGCAATATTGGTATGGTCCAGATAAAGTTCCGGATCTGGGTGGATCCCGCGCTTCCGGCAAAAATGGGTACAAACTGTTTTCTCTGCTGATATTTTAAACCCATTTCTGTCACACCACTTTAAGATGCGGTTGATGGCATTCTGAAGCTGGCGTTCTATCAGGCGCGTGTCCTTTCCCTGACAGGAGATTTGTAATTCGTCTACATAAAGACTACCGTAGACAGTCGAGGGCAGTTGTTTCAGGATGTTGTTAATTTTTATTGAGAAGAGGGTGACACTGAGTACGGAGCCCTGTGGAACACCCTCCTCTTGAACAAAGTTATTAGATAGCATGCCATTAATCCGGACCCGGAAATTTCGGAGTGACAGAAAGTTTTTTATAAAAGTGGGTAGGTTGCCTCGAAGTCCTACATTATGAAGATCTAAGAGGATCCCGTACCTCCACGTTCGGTCATATGCCTTTTCAATATCAAAAAACACAGAGACTAAGTGGTTCTTCCGTAAGAAGGCATTACGAATTTGGGTCTCTAATTTTAATATGTTATCTATGGTGGATCTACCCTTCCGGAAGCCACTCTGGAAGGGATGTATATGGTCCCCCGTTTCTAAAATGTAAACAAGCCGGGTATTGATAATTTTCTCCATTAATTTACATAAGCAACTAGTAAGGGCTATGGGTCGGTAGTTATTAGGGTTAGATGTATCTTTTCCTGGTTTAGGAAAGAGAATGACTATTGCATTTCTCCAACAGGTGGGAAAGGTTTGTTCGTTCCATATTCTATTGTACAATTTCAAAAGGTTGAGTAAAGATGCATGGTATAAGTGTTTCAGCATTTCATAAGTAATACCATCGGGACCTGGGAATGTGTTTGAGGACTGTTTTAAGTGTTTGGTGAGTTCATGGATGGTAAGGTCGCTATTGTATGTGAAGTGTGAGGAGGTTTTGAAATTTATTTTTTGTCGTTCTGCTTGTTGTTTATATGGAAGGAAAGAATTTTAGTAGGAGGTACTGCATGAGATGGAAGAGAGAGATTCACCAATACTATTTGCGATTTTTTTTGTTTCGGATATAATGCTGTTATTTATGGATAGACAGGAAATAGACTGACTAGTATAAATACCCATGGCTCTTTTTGTTTTTCGTCCATAGTTCCTTACTAGAAGTAGAGGCTGTAATGCTGGAGATATATTTGATCCAGGATTCTCTGACACTGACGCCGGACTCTACGTGCATAAGCTTATGCTTGCTTAAAGTGGGTGAGATTTTCGGTGGTGGGGAACCGCCGAAAATTGCTCCAGGCTTTCTGCTGCTTCTTTTTAGCGAGGGTGCATTGCCTGATTTAGGAATGCTGGCATCAGCGGCTTGGATGATAATTGAAGTAACGTTTTATACAACCTCGTCTATGGGGCCTTCAACAACATCAGAGGTGATGGCAGACAGGGAAGTGAAGGTGAACCAATCTGCCTTATCATGAATGAATCTAGGTACTGAAGTATGTTGGGGATTGTGGTACAGAGGTGAAAGAAGAATCGGAAAATGATCACTGTTGTGGAGATCACTGGATACAGAAAAATTATATGTTGGGAGAAGTGATGGAGAACAGATAGCAAGGTCTATATCATGGAAAGTTTTAGTTGGATAGTGAAAGTAAGTATTGTCACCATTATTCATGCAGCAAAGGGAGAAGTCAGTGAGACGTTGTTCGATTTGAAGGCCTCTATTGTTGGTGTCCTTGCTACCCCACAAGGGACTATGAGCATTCATGTCACCAAGGAGGATGAAAGGAGGAGGAAGTTGCTGAATGAGACTATTGAGGGATGTTTGGCTTATGGCTTCACTAGGAGGGAGGTATATACTGCAGACAGTTGTGAGTTGTTTTAATTGAATACGAGTGGCAACTGCTTGGAGATTTGTGTTAAGATTGACCATAGTGTGAGGATAACTATTGTTAACCCTTTAACGCGCAGTGATCCCGCTCTGGGATCACCAAACTCTGACGTTTAGACTGGTGCCAGTCACGAAGAATAGATTGGATTTCTATAAACAATAGTTGCGGGTCACATAGCTCCACGAGAATCTTTTACTTTTTAGCACGTCATTTCCCGTGAAAAAATTGTCACGACTATTTTTAACAGCACTGATATCTGCTGAAAAATGGAAGAATGGGAGAACAGCTGGATAGATTGTCCAATGCTGAAAAAAAGGCAGCCGTTGCCATCGCTCGACTTAACTACCAGCAAGATGGCGGACGATCGAAACGTTCATCGCGTGTCACAGATCTAGAATCCTTTTTTTGACGTCAGCTGTCGTCAAAAATCTGTCTCTAGATCTGTGACACGCGATGAACGTTTCGATCGTCCGCCATGTTGCTGGTAGTTAAGTCGAGCGATGGCAACGGCTGCCCTTTTTTCAGCATTGGAAAAGGGTTGCGCCTCAAAGGGTTAATTAATAGGGCAACTCCACCTGTGGCCCTATCATTGAGCTCATTGTCCTTGCGAAAGATGGTGTAATTGTGGATTTTAGTATGTCTATTGGTTTTGAGAAAGGTTTCCTGAAGGGCAAAGCAAGCGGGGTTATGATCATAAATCAGCGTTTTGAGGTCATCGTTTTTATTAAGGAAACCGTGGCAGTTCCAGGATAGCAGCAAAGCCATTATCATGTTGTGTTTGGGATGATGCTCATCTTGCTCCGAACCCCCGTACTTGAGAGGGGTGCTAGGGATGTCGTCATCATCCATGGGAAGATCTGACATTTCAGAGTCAGAGGGGTCCAAATGTAGGATAGTATCGTCTATAGGGCGTTGTGGAGGAACGTGTTTGATTTTGGGTTTATTGTACTTTGATCTGTAGACCGAAGACATTTTATTTGTGGTCGGGTTGAGGTAACATTTTGAGAGTTTTTCTTTAAAATATGTTTTTGTGGAGCCGTGGAGGATTTATTTTGATTAGAGATGGATTGTTTAGGTATTTGGGCTGTTGCAGAAGGAAAGGAGACAGGTACGGATTTTGGTAATTCAGTTTGAGTTGCTATTGTTTTAGTTGATTTTGGTGCAGCTGCATAAGATAAACCAGGTTTAGTGTCCGGCTTTCTATTACCTTACGGGCTTCCGGATATGAGAGTCTTTGAGAGGCACGTAGGGACTGAATTTCTTTTTCAAACGCCCATTTCGGGCAAGATCTGGAGTATGAAGGATGTTCCTCTTTACAGTTTACACATTTTGGAGTTGCAGAGCAGGTCTCACTGTCGTGGTCAGAAGCACCACAACGCGCACATGCAGGTGACCCACGACAGGAGGTTTTAGTATGGCCGAACTTTTGGCACTGGAAGCAACGGATGGGATTTGGTATATATGGTCTGACGGGACATAATATATAGCCGGCTTTAATATGAGATGGAATAGTGGGTGACTGAAAAGTTAAGATAATATGTTTAGTTTTGATTATTGCGTCGAATAGTGATTCGACGAACGGCACTTACTTTGTCATCTGTTAGGTTTTCTAATATTTCAGCTTTAGAGCAGTGTAAAAGTTCGGGTTCCGATACGACCCCTCGTGAGATGTTGAAGGATGTATGAGGGGTCACTGTAACAGTTTTTAGGCCGAAGTTTTTAATTTTCATTATTTTGGAAGCTTGTCTATTGTTTGATACTTCTACTAACAGGTCTCCAGATCTTAATTTTTTTACTTTTTTTACTTCTCCTACATTGTCGGTGATACATTTATGTATTAAAAAAGGGGATGTTTCATTAAAATTACCTTCAACGTAGTGAACGATGAAGAATCGAGCGTTCAAGTGTACTAATTGTGAATCGATGTTTTCATTACAAGTTGACAGCGGAGCATTGACGATAGACGAAGAATTTTTCTTGTCCATGTTGGAGAAGTTTGAAATTCGGACCCGACCGCACCACCCACCACGGAGCCCAACGAGGGGATGTGCATTTGCACACCAGTGCTAGTCGGGTCTATACGCTCACAGTACATCCCTTAGGCAGCGTCCACCCTTAACGACGTGCCCAGTAGATGTCCGATTGCTTGATCCCTAGCAGTTGATCGAAATCAGTACCTCCAGCCGATTGATACACAGGTGAACGATGTGTACCTCCCGTTTACCCGAAGCCGAGGCCAAAGCAATGTGTTGGAGAAAAGACCCCTCAATTACCAGGATCCCCATATCCGGGGACACGGGTCTCCACGCACGGCAAACACGTGGGTAGTTTTCCGCCAATAGAAGCTGACGGCACAGGGCGGCTGCAGCTTCTAAAGGGGGGCCCTCACCTCCAAAGAGGAAACTACGCCGAGGGGGAAAGTGAAGGATAAAGCTAAGGAGAGGGGAGGGTAGAGGAAAGAGAAGCGAAGGATCGCTGGGGCCCCGGGATTGCGACACCCGTGAAAACCTAAAGAAGGTCTTCCCCCTGAGGGGAAGGGGTGTGCAGAATGGGAGAGGATGCGAAAATAGGTATTTAATGATAGTTTCTGACGTATGAGAGTGAGGGATGGTTTATGACAGGTGATGTAAAGGCTATGGATAGGTGATGTCCTAAAAGCACCAGAACATATGCTTAGTGCAGTATGATGCACTGTGTTGTAAGAGGTGAAGTAGAGAGTCATGGGATAAGTGTTTCAGCATTTCATAAGGTATACCATCAGGACCAGGAGAGGTGTTTGAAGACTCTCTTAAGTATTTGGTGAGTTCATTGAAGGTAAAATCACTATTATAAGAGAGGTGTGAGGAGGTTTTGAAATTTATTTTTTCCCGTTCAGATCTTTGTTTATATGAAAGAAAAGTGTTTGAGAAGGAGGTACTGCAAGAGATAGAGGCAAGAGTATGACCGATAATATTTGCTATTTCTTTTGTATCCGATATTATATTGTTATTAATGGACAGACAGGATATTGAAGAGTTATTATAGATTCTCATGGCTCTTTTAGTTTTCGTCCATAGCTCATTACTAGAAGTTGAGGTTGTTATGCTGGAGACATATTGCATCCAGGATTGTCTTTGATTCTACCGCCTTATTTTTCTTGCATAGGCTTTTGCTTTCTTAAAAACAAGGAGGTTTTCGGTGGTAGGGTACCTCCGAAAAATGCTCCAGGCTTTCTTCTGCTGCTTTTTTGTATAGTGCAGGTTTCATTCCACCAGGGTTTTTTGTTTTTTCGTTGGGAGTTGCTACACTTTGGAATTGCTGCATCAGCAGCTTGCATTATAATACTGGTAATTTTATTCACAACTTCGCCAATAGTGCCTTCAATGTCTTCAGATGATATAACAGATATCTTGGAGAAGGTTTCCCAATCTGCTTTGCCGTGTATGTATCGGGGAATGGAAAAGTTACAGCTAGGGATTTGATAAGTGGGTGAAAGAATTATCGGAAAATGATCACTATTGTGTAGGTCACCAGAAACAGAGAAGTTGTACAGTGGCATAATGGAGGGAGAGCATATTGCAATATCTATGGCATGGAAGGATTTGGTTGGATAGTGGAAGTAAGTGTTGTCGCCATTATTCATAATGCATAAGGAAAAATGTGTGATTAGTTGTTCAATCTGTTGTCCTCTATTGTTAGTATCTTTACTGCCCCACAATGGACTATGGCCATTCATGTCCCCTAGGATTATGAAAGGGGGAGGAAGTTGCTGGACCAAGTTATTGAGCTGAGTTTGGGGAATTGTTTCGTTTGGTGGAAGATAAATATTGCAGATTGTAGTAAGGTATTTGAGGTGGATTCTAATGGCGACAGCCTACATACTTGTACTGAGATTAAGTATATGATGAGGGTATTGATTATTTATTAAAAGGGCAACACCACCAGAAGCCCTTTCCCCGAGCTCATAGTCTTTTCTCAGGATGTTATAATTGTGAATGCGCGTTTGTTTATTAGTTTTGAGATATGTTTCTTGAAGGGCCAAACAAGCAGGATTATGATCATAGGTGATCGTTTTGGGGTCATCAATTTTATTTAAAAAACCGCGGCAGTTCCAAGAAAGCAGCAGGGCCATAATCAAGTGATGTTAGGGATGACTGAGAGCTTGCTTTTAGTCCCCGTAGGTGTAAGTGGGGTACTAGGAATATTATCGTCATCCATGATATTGTCTGAAATGTCAAGAGTCCGTAGGATCCAAGTTTAATATTGCGTCATCAATGGGTCGTTGTGGAAGGATGCGTTTAAGTCTGGCTTTATTATATTTTGACCTGTAAGTTGCACTTTTTTTAATTAATGGTTTATTCTGAGTGGAGGGATTGCTTTGGTGCATTTTCTTGGGTGTGCGTTTTTGAGGAGAAGTGAATGAAATATTTTGAGTAGAATGTGATTTTTTTGCATTTTGAATAGAAGTAGATGGAGAGACAGGTACGGATTTCGGTGGGTCGGTCTGGATAGCAATTGATTTGACAGTTTTTACTGCTGTAGCATAAGACTGACCAGGTTTAGGAGTGCGGGAGGCTATTATTTTACGGGCTTGTGGGTAAGATAGTCCTTGTGTGGCGCGCAAGGACTGTATTTCTTTTTCATAGGTCCATTTTGGACAGGAACGGGAATAAGACGGATGATCTTGTTTGCAGTTAATACATTTGGGTGGGGCAGAGCATGTATCACTGTCGTGGCCAGACGTACCACAACGGGCACATACTGGGGAACCACGACAGGAGGTTTTTGTGTGACCGAAATTTTGGCATTGAAAACAACGAGTTGGATTGGGTACGTATGGTCTAGTCCCCGTACGTATGGTAAGGTATCCAGCTTTAATGTGCGACGGAAGTTTGGGAGTTTGGAATGTTAAAATGATATGTTTTGTTTCTAGAATTTAATTATTGCGTTTTATAGTGATTCTGCGAACTGCACAAACATTTTGAGATTTTAGATTATCAAGAATTTCATTCTCAGAACAGTTTAACAGGTCAGGTTCGGATATGACGCCTCTTGATGAGTTGAGTGTGTTATGGGGTGACACAGTAACAGATTTTTGACCAATAGTTTTTAATTTCATGATGTTGTTTGCCTGTTTGCTATTAGTTACTTCTATTAAGATGTCTCCTGATCGTATTTTTTTAATTTTAGAAACTTCTCCAACATTAGCAATTATTGACTTGTGAATTAGAAATGGGGATGTTTGACTAAAGTTTCCTTCCTGACATTTGATAACGAAAAATTTTGCATTAATACCTCCCTGAGTAAGCGAGTTCGGAGCGTTGACGTTTGACAAAGAAAATGTCGTATCCATATTGGGGATTGGGAGTTTCGAACCCGACCGCACCACCCACCACGGAGCCCAACAAGGGGATGCACAAGCGTGCACCAGTGCTAGCCGGGTCTATACGCGCACAGTACATCCCTTAGGCAGCGTCCACCCTTAACGATGTGCCCAGTAGATGTCCGTTTGCTTGATCCCTAGCAGTTGACCGAAATCAGTACCACCAGCCGGTTGATACATAGGGGAACGCTGTGCACCTCCCGTTTACCCGAATCCGAGGTCAAAGCAATGTGTTGGAGAAAAGACCCCTCAATTACCAGGATCCCCATTTCTGGGGACACGAGTCTCCACGCACGGCAAACACGTGGGTAGTTTTCCGCCAATAGAAGCTGACGGCACAGGGCGGCCGCAGCTTCTAAAGGGGGGCCCTCACCTCCACAGAGGAAACTACACTGAGGGGGAAAAGGAAGGATACAGCTAAGAGGAGAGGAGGGTAGAACAAAGAAAAGCGAAAGATCGCTGGGGCCCCGGGATTGCGACACCCGTAAAGACCTAAAGTAGGTCTTCCCCCTGAGGGGCTAAATGGCAGAGGAAATCGCAAGAACGTTTAAGTTATTAGCATAGCAAATTGTTTCGACTATCAATGTTTTAATTCAACAGAAATTGTGCACTGTCTTTTAAAAACTTTAGTTTACTATACCGTTGCGGTAAACCTTATCCAGGAAACAAAGAATAACACTAAAAATCTTAGATTTTTGTTTTGCCATTTTCCTGAAACTTCGGCTGCTGCAATTTGGAAATATATATGTATGTCTTAAGAAGACATGTCTACAGAATATGATGCCAAAGTGATGGTGATTGCAACACTGATGTACGTGTGCTTACCAGGGAGAGCCCCCATTTCTCATAAATAATTCTGAAGCACTTACGTACAAAATGATAATTTAGCTCCTGGTATACCAAATGACACTTCTCAGAAATAACATTAGAGACCGATCGAAGAATTTTTTCTATTGTCCAAATTTCGTGGAAAATGTGATTTTGAACCTTTTTGGGGGAATTTTCATATCGTTTCTTGTAAAAGTCACTTTTTACTTAAAGTATTTTACAAATCAAATTAAAATATATGGTAAAATGCCAATGAAGAGTTGTGTTAGTCGATCATAACTTGGCGAAGGGTGACGTAAATCGGACCCACATCTCGTCTGCACATAATTACTATTCAACTTAATGAAGAGACAAAATGGGTCTTAATGAATTTTCCAAACATCCACTTTTATAGGATGTTCCCAGAAGTAGTTCAGTAGTTCCAGTTGCCGTCAGATGGTTCATCTCCCTGAAGACTCCGGTCTAATATATTAATGGTGGGGAGAATTTGAGTTTGTGTTAAAGATCAGTAAGAAACATTGATATTAATGTCAGGTATTAGCAAAGAATAATTAAAAAGTCGCTAGGCTGCTTTTTATAACAAAGGGTTCTAGAGCAGGGCAAGCTTTAGATGTCATTAAAGTATTCACAAATTTTAAAATGTAAGAGCCAGAGAAAGAAAAGCTACAAAAGTCATTGTATGCCGAAATATTTCCGATTAAATTCATAAAATTATCGTCTCGTATTTTTACACTCTACTGCCGTTTAAAAAGTCTCTTCGTTTAGTTTTTGCTTGCAGAAATCTACGCACAGATTATTAAAGTTAATTTTTGTCATTCTGTTAAAATAGGATGTGAAAATGATACAAGTATACCACATGCGAGCCAACGTAATTCTACATTTATAAAGCTATGGCCACGCCTTAAAGAGCCTATTAAATTTTGTGAAGAGCGAAATATATAAACTAAATAATAAAATCTTATTTCTTTTATGGCTAATATGAAGTTCTTTAATTATCCTTTACGAAACATTCTCTAGCAGTAATATCCATTTTGAAAATGAAAACTAATACATTCATACACTAAATCATTAATGCGGAAATTATTCTACAATTTTGTATTAAAGCAATAACCATGTCTTTCGAACATATTTATAAACATTCTTAATGTGATGACTTTATATTCGCTAGATCGGGGTGACGATATGTGTGGGTTTCTTATTTTTTAAGTGGTTCTTATTGGTTCGTTGGGGTTTGACGGCGCATGATCCAGATAGGACATACTGCGGGAAACAAAAGAACGAAGAGGTACGACCAAGTACGATATATAACATAAAAGTACAAAAGCTAGAAACCACAACGGGTGAAATAAGAAAAGCAATGACGAATAACAGTAATTAAGCAGAAAAGAGGCATGTCTCATACCATTGGGGTTTCCCACCCAGATATCAGTCAAAATGAAGATCTTGCATCATATCGAAGAAACAAAACTCGCTGAAGGAAGCGCAACAAGTTTGGGTGTGGGATTTCGTCTAAAATGTAGCCAAGTCTAGAATGAGAGCAGTTATATTAAGTTCGATAAAATTTATCAAAAACAGTACAAACGGTTACGATAGGACGAGTGGGCAGGAGTACGGCAGTGATGTTAAACTGTGAAGTTAAACTCTGAAACGGCGCGGTTATGTATACATCATGCTCTAGGTTTGTGCAGTCGGTTATACTTAAGTGTAGCTACAATATTAATGCTACACCATGTTTGTAACTTTTTATACTTATCGGTATATAAAGGAACATTTAAAGCTTAAAAAGGCTTTTCTAAAATAAGATTATTTTGATGAAGGTTTTAATCTCAAGTTAAAAGAAAAATCTCAGAGCACCAAAATTAACTTTTTTTTTTTATGAACGATTACTCTTCATCGAAATTCCGAAATAATCCTGCGACAAGCATTTTTTATAAAAATATTGTCATTTTGATACAATGAGCAATGCGTGCCTTTTACTCTATTATGTTGCATGAACGTTTATCAAAAGCAGCTATTTATAACAGAAGCGCAGTCATTTATATCCTACAGAAGAGCACAAGCTATACTCTTCATAATATTCTGCTGACCTCCAGACTCCCATCAATATCGAATAAGAAAAAAAGGGTGTTTGCAGTTATTTTTCTTGTTGAGTCGAGACTATCTTATGACAATAGGAAACGCTTTATAAAGTATCTAGTTGAAAAAAGAAATTCTATACAAAACAAATTTATGCATTTAAACCTCATACACTTCAGCTTTTGTAAATTATAAATCATTCCGAACAGTGTTTTCCTTACTTTGGAAATTGGTTTACTGGATAACATTTACGCAAAATCTGGCAGTATTTTGTCGCTGTACATTCATGATGAAATAACCCGAAATATCTTATATGCGTAAGAGCAGAGTCATTGACAGAATGAGATATATCCCTTCCGGAATTTTCGAATTGGTAAGCATAAGATTCAATGTAAAATTTCATAACTTTCCATTGATAACATTTTTTGAAATCTTGCGTGGGGAAGTGTAGAAATGAGAAACTAACAAAATCAAGTTTCCTTAAGCTGCGCTCAAAGGAATAGTCCATGTTTGCTTTTTTGCTTTTAATTATTGCGGTCGTAATTTTTATTCGATTTTGATACGGCTTGTTTTAAAATATTCCTTAGATTTTTCAAAAATAATTTTTAAAAAAGTTTTTTCTAGAAATTTAATGGTACCATGTCCCCTTAAAATGCGAGAGTACAGCGATGAGGCACACTGGTGCAGGCTGTCCTAGCAGTCGGTATGAGCTAGGACTTCGAATGTTTAAATTCTTTTAGCATTTGTTGCGGATGTAAAGGTACAGCTAAAGTTAGAACCCTCCTATATATATAACCATGGACTACAATTATGGCCTACAACTTTTACATGACCTACATATTCCGTATCCGGATGTATTCAATAGTGCCTGAAAAAGGACTGGATTATTTATACAGAAGAGAAATGTTCGGGTAGAAGGTGATACAGGAAATTTAAGCAAGAGTTTGGTGAATAGTGTCTGCAAAGTTTTTTTTTTGTGGATACCATTCGGTTTTTAATAGACGGGATATAAAGGGGTTATTGTAGATAAACAGGGTTCTTTTAGTTTTTGACCATAACTCCATACTAGAAGTAGATGTGGAAATCGAGAATCCTTGATTCTGAGCACACGGCCTCATTTTCTGTGCATATGCTCTAGCTTTTTTGAAAATAAGGTTTTCGGTGGTAGTGTATTGCCGCTTTCTGTAGCGTCTTTTCGGCTGGGGTACATTTATCGTTCTACCAGTTTTTGCGAAAGGTGATGCCAGACATTGAAGTGCTCCCATCAGCTGCTTTTATGAGAGATGTAGTATTAGTAACGACCTTGTCAATGCCACCTTAGGTGATATCCGAGTATAATGTAGACAGAGAGGTGACGGTTAGCCAGTCTGTTTTATATGGAATGTATCTAGAAAAGGTAAAAGCTATAATTGGCATCGTATACAACGGTGAGAGAAAAACCGAACGTGATCGCTATAGTGCAAACCACTCGAGACAAACATACTGTGGCAAGATTAAGGGGGGGGGAACAGACAGCAAGATCGACGGCATTGAAGGCTTTGCTGTGTGATGGAAATAAGCATTATCACCACATTTTTAAATGCAGCTCGAGAAGTCTATTATCAGTTGGCTCGATTCTTTAGTTTTCTTGTTTGTGCTATTGGTGTCCCACGAGGGACTGTGGGCGTTCATGTATCCAAGAGAGGCAGATGGAGACTGAATTAGCTGGATAAGATTGGCCGAATATCGCTGAACAATGGTTTCTCGTTGGAAGGAAAATAAATGTTGCAAATTGTTCTGAGGTTTAAGATGATTGCATGCTTCAACTGCTTGGAGATTTGTGCTGAGACTGACTGCTTGATAGAGATAATCATATTCTCTCCTCCGGAGGCCCCATTCTCAAAGCTTACAGCCTTTGCGAAAAATGGTATAGCTTCGGATTTTCGGATCAATTGTTTTGGAGGAATGTTTCCTGCAGAGCAAATCAAGCGTTATTATTATCTTTGAATGTTTAGAAGACAGTTTTTATTTATAAAGCCATGACAGTTCCATTATAGTAACATGGCCAGAAAAAAGTGGGATTATGGTGGTTTCGTATGGTGCTAATAATTCCTTGAGAGTTATGTGGAAGTTTGGATTCTCAGTCTTATATTTGATCGTCTTACATGTCAGATTCTGAATGTGCTAACTTTACGAATCAGTCATCAATGTGCGGTTGTCGGTGAGCATTGTTTTTCTTTCGTGATGATTCTATTTTTGTTATTTTTTCTGCAAGAACTGGATTTTGGTATTCGTGGTCCTGTTTGTGTACCATTGCCCTTTTGTATCTTTTTCTTAGCTTTCGAGATGCAATGGAGGATTTATATTGTGTAGTATTCGGCTGTTTTGTTTTTGAAATTGTTTAAATAGAGGAAGAAACTGATATAGATTTTAGTGGATCGGTTTGGATTGCTGTTGAAGCATTGGATTTTGTTGCTGGCTACGTTTGTACGACTTTGTAAGACTGGCTATGCTTGGGTGTGGGGGAGTCTCGTCCTACGGGATTCGGGATAAAACAATATTTGTATAGCAAGAACTACCGTTTCCATATGAGAATAGGACCATTTCGGACATGAGCAGAATAAGATGATATTATTCAGTTTACGCATTTTGGTGGGAAAGATTACATTTCGCTGTCGTAAGCAGGGGTTACGCAATGAGCACGGGCTAAGGAACCACCACAGGCAACGTTAGCGTGACCAAATTTTTCCATTAAAAGCATTGATGGGGTTGGATATAAAAAGGTTTAACAGGACATGAGAGTCAGCTTTATTCAGAGACTGTAGTTTTGCCGATTGGACAGTTAATAGTATGGTGTCTACAACTTTATTATTCCTTCGGATAGTGATTCTGAGACTAGCTCAGACATTTTAAGGCGTAAATTCTCGCCCGAAGCTGAACAGTTCAAACTCTCGGCAGTGTATTGGATTGAGCTCAGAAATGATGCCTAGTGTGAGTTTTTATGGCAAAGCTTCTCTAGGCCTATCTGCCAAGGTTGGTTGGTTGGTGTTTATTGGCACAAGGTCCAAAAAGGACATGCTGCGCCAGACAAGGAGTTAAAATAATATCAGGATGTATTCCGATAAAAGGAACCACAAAACCGAGTAAAATCTAAATTGTAAAGACTAAAAAGGAGAAAAGTAAAATTCAAAAGTGTTAAAAGTAGATAAAATGTGAAGCAAAGGAATCTGGATGGGGGCCCACATCCAGATACCAGTCAGACAGAAAGGGACACGTTACACTGAATAAAAAATATTGGTCCGCCTAAGAAAAGCAAATAGATTCCGATGTGGGGTTTCGCCCAGAATTTAGTCTAGTTTAGGATGAGAACAGTTAAAAAGTATTTGATAAAAGCTATTAAAAGCAGTGCACGACGTTAAAAGATGACGAATGGTGAGGTGAGTATGAGGGCACTCCGGGCAGTGAGGGCACTCCGGGCGGGTTCACCCAAAAGTAAGTGCTTATGAGTAATTCGAGTATGTCAGATGCGAAGACGTGCCAAGATGACATCTAGCCTGCGATAGGGATGAGACGACCAGTGTACGAGAGTTGGGCGAATAGAACGAAGTTTGTTCCCCGTTTCATTGTCCCATTTATCGACCCATATGCCATTTACAATGCTAGAGATTCTGGATTTTATGTCACAGTAGGATGGAGTGCCGGTGTACGGGAGGGTCGCATGCTTGGCTAGTGTGTCCGCCTTTTCATTTCCCGGGATCCCGATGTGACTGGGTACCCAACAGAGGAGAACACTGTACCCATGGTTTATAAGTTGATCATACTTGAGTAAAACTTTATGCGTATAGTTATGTGTTAGGGAGCCGGATTTTGGATTTTCTAGAACACTAAGGGAGTCAGAGTAGATGATAAAATTCTTTGTGTTCGTTCTCGAGATGTACAGAAGGCTTTCGTATATGGCAAGTAATTCGGCAGTAAAGATTGAGCAAAAGGGAGGTAGAGTATAGCTACCAGTATGATTTTTACCCACGAACGCAAAACCGACGTGATTCCCAGTTTTGGAGCCATCAGTGTATAGTTTTTCATATTTTTCATATTTGTTGTTGTGATCAGAGAACAACTGTTGGTAGACTTTAGGATCAGTATCCTGCTTTGCAAAGCCTTCGAAAGGTTGTAGGTAAGGTATCTGCGATATGTTCCATGGTGGGATATCATGAAAAGAGCATATAGAGACTTTTACATCCTCCAATTGGGTACCGACAAGACTCCTACGAATCCTTAACCCAAAGGGGGGAGTACAGATAGAACGATTTGCATAAAAACGGTCAAGATGACTATCAATAAAAGAATTCCTTAATGGATGTGAAGGATGAGAAAGAATACGAAAGTATGTGTTTAATGAGAGATAATGACGGGTGAGGGAGAGAGGTGGCTCGTGGCAGGTGACGTAAAGACTATGTACAGGTGATGTTCTAAAAGCACCAGAGCAAATGCGGAGTGCAGTATGCTGCACAGGGTCAAGTTTTTTTAACACTGATTTGCAAGCTGACCCATACGCGCAACTTGCATAGTCCATTTTTGAACGTATGACAGCACGATAAATCCGTAACAGAGCGTCACGGTCAGACCCCAAGAGGTGTTGGTTAAAACTTTTAAAATATTAAGCTTTTACTCGCATTTACTGCGAATGTCAGAAATATGATTAGCAAAAGTCAGTTTTTTGTCGAAATTTAATCCTAAAAAATTGACAGAGTCCTTCACAACAATGTCAATTTTTTAGGATTAAATTTCGACAAAAGACTAACTTTTGCTTATCATATTTCTGACATTCGCAGTAAATGTTTCATTGTAATCAGTGTCGCAATAAATGTTGTCGCATTAAATGTTTCATCAATGAGTCCTTCACAACAATGTTATTATGACCCAGATAAAGTTCTGGGTCGGGGTGGATCCCGCGTTTCCGGCAAAAATGGGTGCATACGGTTTTTTTCAGCAGAGATAGTGAAACCATTTGTGTCACACCATTTTAAGATGCGGTTTATGGCATTTTGAAGCTGCCGTTCGATGAGGCGCATATCTTTCCCCTGGCAGGAGATTTGAAGGTCGTCGACATAAAGGCTGCCGTAGACTGTGCGTGGCAGTTGTCTAAGGATATTATTGATTTTAATTGAGAAGAGGGTGACGCTAAGTACGGAGCCCTGAGGGACATCCTCGTCTTGGATGAAATTATCAGATAGAGTACCATTGATGCTGACACGGAAGTTTCTGAGGGATAAAAAGTTTTTTATAAAAGTTGGTAGATTGCCTCGAAAGCCTATATTATAGAGGTCTTGGAGTATGTCATACGTCCATGTGCGGTCATATGCCTTTTCAATGTTAAAAAAAACGGACACTAGGTGATTCTTTCTATGGAAGGCATTCCGAATTTGCATCTCTGGATTTAAAATATTGTCAATTGTGGACCTGCCTTTGCGGAAGCCACTTTGGGGACCATATACATCCCTTTCAGTCTCTAGAATGTACACAAGGCGAGCATTAACCATTTTTTCCATTAGTTTGCACAGACAACTAGTAAGGGCTATGGGACGGTAATTACTAGGATTAGAAGTATCTTTCCCAGGTTTAGGAAAAGGAACAACTATTGCATTTCTCCAGGAGTAAGGAAAGGTTTGTTCATTCCAGATTCTATTGTGTATAATTGCAGGAGGATTTGTAAGGAGTCATGGGACAAGTGTTTCAGCATTTTGTAAGTAATACCATCAGGACCAGGAGCGGTATTGGAGGCCTGCCTTAAGTATTTGGTGAGTTCACTGATGGTAAAATTACTATTGTAAGAAAAATGGGAGGAGGTTTTAAATTTTATTTTTTTTTTGTTCGGACTGTTGTTTATATGACAGAAAAGTATTTGAGAAGGAAGTACTGTAGGAGATAGAGGCAAGTGTCTGACCGATAATGTTTGTTATTTCTTTTTTTTTTTGCGAAATAATATTATTGTTTACAGACAGAGAGGATATTGAAGGATTATTATAGATTCCCATGGCTCTTTTAGTTTTTGTCCATAGCTCCTTACTAGAGGTACTGGGCGTTATGCTAGAGACATATTTTATCCTCGATTCCCTTTGACATTGCCGCCTTATTTTTCTTGCTTTAGCTTTCTTCTAAGCTTTAGCTTTTTTAAAGAGAACTAGATTTTTTGTCGTGGGGTATCGCCGGAAGACGCTCCAGGCTTTCTGCTGCTGTTTTTTTGCTAGAGTACAGGTTTCATTCCACCACGGTTTTTTATTGTGCCGATGTTTCATGCCCGATTTAGGAATGTTGGCATCTGCTGCCTTGATAATAAGGGAGGTGACTTTGTCAACGACCTCATCAATGGAACCTACAAGACTCTTTGAGGATATATTGGATAAATGGGTGAAGGTGGGCCAATCTGCCTTTTCATAATTATATCTTGGAGTGGTACAGTTGTCTTTCCGATTATAGTAAAGAGGTGAGAGGAAAATCGGAAAGTGATCACTGTTATGTAGATCGTTAGAGACTGAAAAGTTATATAATGGGAGGATAGATGGAGAGCAAATGGCGAGGTCTATGGCATGGAAAGATTTGGTTGGGTGGTGGAAATAGGTGTTATCACCGTTATTCATAACGCAAAGAGAGAAGTCGGTTAACAGTTGTTTTATGAGATGGACCCTATTGTTTGTGTCTTTGCTGCCCCACAAGGAACTATGGCCATTCATTTCCCCTAGAAGGAGAAAGGGGGGAGGAAGTTGTTGTATAAGACTATTGAGGGAGGTTCGGCTGATGGTTTCGCTTGGTGGCTGGTATATGCTGCAGACTGTTGTGAGTTGTTTTAATTGAATACGAGTGGCAACTGCTTGCAGGTTAGTGTTAAGATTGAGCTTAGTGTGAGTAACTATGACTCTCTTAAGTTCCATTTTTACGTCCGCGAGGAAACGTAGGAAATTTGAATTTTCTCAGATGCAGAGGCTTTATAAGCTAAATCGTCAGGCCGCGTTTAGGTCGATTTTCTCCGAGAATTCGGTATCAGAAGAGGCCGTAGCTGAGGAGGTTTTTGGGTTCTGGAGATGCTTATTAACAAAAACAAATTACCAGTCTGAAGCCTGGGATAATACATTAGACCATGTTCTAGAGACGAATTTGTGTTTGTCTCTCCGGATGAGGTCGCTGCAAATAAAATGGAGATGAGGACGGCGGCAGGGCCTGACGGTATTAGGGCTTGGTCTCTTGAAAATACATTGACACGATTCAGGGCGAAGCTCTTTACGTGCTTTTTGATCCTAGGTTGGGCCCCCTCGTTTTTGGTTGACTGCCGTACCATCTTTATCCCAAAAGGCAAGGCGGTAAGGTCCCCTTCTGCTTTCAGGCCAATTTCTATTTGCTCTGTTATTCTACGGCAGATGCATAAAATCTTAGCCAGCAGGATCCAGGGCTGTTGGTCGCCTGACCCGGACCAATATGGGTTCCAACCTATTGACGGGGTTAGCAAAGGGATACAATTGTTAGATGGCTTGCTCAGGTCTACGCAACAGAATATTAAACCCCTGGTTGTTGCTGTTTTGGACCTCGAAAAAGCGTTTGATTCAGTGGACCACCCAGAAATTTTTAGGCGTCTCCATGAGTTTGGAGTTTCGCCGTGGTTCTGTAGATATTTAAAGTTCGTGTACTCGACTGGCCGATGCTTTTTGACATTTCAGGG
This sequence comes from Cheiracanthium punctorium, assembly GCA_038373885.1. Classification (NCBI taxonomy): domain Eukaryota; kingdom Metazoa; phylum Arthropoda; class Arachnida; order Araneae; family Cheiracanthiidae; genus Cheiracanthium; species Cheiracanthium punctorium. The sequence goes on from JAWZYV010013294.1 coordinate 120,479, forward strand.
TAGTATTTGTGACCCGTTTGTACCAACAAGGGGGGTTCGCCAAGGCGACCCCTTGTCTCCTGTTTTATTTCTGTTGGTATTTGACTCAGTTTTAAAGGCGGTCCCCCTCGATGCGGGTGTCCAGTTAGGCGTTAGACAGGTTCGGCATATTGCCTATGCAGATGATCTCATCTCCTCGTGGACAGAAATGTCAATGGGTTGAATAGATCTCTTGAGTTTTATTCTACCTGTCCTCGCGAGGTG